>JAVGWX010000007.1:47078554-47146054 GCA_036924085.1 Ariolimax columbianus
ACACAAACGCACCCCCGCGTAATCTTACGTGTGCACACACAAACACACACACTCACGAACACACAAACACATACAAAGACGTATGTACACACAATCACATACAACGCACACATCCACATTTACAAATACATACACATAAACACACACTCAAATAACACAAATAGACACTTATACATACAGACAATCACACACTCAACCACACACACACACAATCAAACATACACAATCAAATACACACAAACACACACAATCATCAGCAAACACACAAATACACACACACTCATTCACACAATTACAAAAACACACTATCACACACGATCACAGACACGCACATCACAGACACACACAATCGTGCACACACAACCACCTGCACAAACACCCGCACATAATCACAATTTCACAAACACACACACAAAAACATCAACACATAATCACACACAGAAGTATTCAGACAATCACACACACAGTCACACACACACATAAACATACAGATAACCCCACACACAATCACAGACACACAAAATCAAACACACACAAATACACAGAATAAAACACACACAAACACACACACACTCAATCACACAATAACACACACAATCACACATTTTATACACACAATTACAAAAACACATGCAATCACACATAATCACGCACATAATTACATAATAACACTTACACAAACAGACACACACACACAAACATTCACACACAATCACGCACACAAACACACAAACACCCACACACAAACACCCACACACAAACACCCACACACAAACACACGCACACACAAACATCCACACACAAACACACCCACCCACAAACACCCACACATAAACACACACACACAAACATCCACACACAAACACCCACACACAAACACACCCACATACAAACACACCCACACACAAACACCCACACACAAACACACACACACAAACATCCACACACGAACACACACACACACACACACACTTACACATGTATTCCTCGAGTGGTTCCTTACTAAAGATGAAAGAATTCACCCAGTGCAACTATTTGCATATAGTAAAAGGCCCCTACAGAAAGTTGTGTATGTGGTTGCAAACGTCATCCTGTTAAACATATTGTTACATACAAAAACCACCACTTGAAAAGTACTCACAGTGCTTGGTGCAGGCTTCCCGAACGAGACCTACAGTAGTGGAGACCCTATACTCCGCTAGTAGTGAATAAGGGGGCCAGATAAAAACAGAATAAAACATATGTGTGTATTTCTGTGTGTGTGAGTTTGTGTGTGCGTGTGTGTGTGTGTGAGTTTGTGTGTGCGTGTGTGTGTATCTGTGTATCTGTGTGTGTGTGTGTGTGTGTGTGTCTGTGTGTCTGTGTGTGCGCGTAAGTGCATTTGAGCCTATCCTGTGGTTGGTCAATCCTAAGACTGGTTGTAAGTTTGTCTGAGCACGTCTCTCCATTGGACCCTTTCCTCTGCAGCTCTCTTCATTTCAGCGAAGGTTTGTAGTTTAATGTCTCTGCATGCCTGAGATATAAGGTGAGGCTTGGTTGTCTCTTATCATCTTCGTTTTTGTATCATTTTCAATATTTCTTTTTGTGCGCATACTTCAATGAGGACATTGACATTGAATCTTCTTTCTGCCCAACACACTCGCTCCATTCTACGGTAGCACCACATTTCAAATGCTTCCAAACTTTTTTCATCCTGCTTTGTTTCAGTCCAATTTGCCATGCATAAGTAGTGAATATTCTTTCAACTTAACTTATTAACTTAACCTAATTTAACGTTTTTATACTGGCTTAGCAGACTCATCTGAGTCTGTAGACAACCAGTTACATCTGCATTACCCTGCTCTCAAAACCATGCACATCCAATCTATTCTTAAATGCATTAACTATCTCTGCCTCCACCACCTCCTGTGACAATGTATTCCACGCATTCACCATTCTCTGACTAAGATAATATTTCCTAATTTCTAATTGGACCTTTCTTTAATTAATTTGTAGCTATGCCCTCTTGATCTTGTTCGTGGTTGTATTTTGATAAACTTGTTACAGTTTAATTTATCCTTTCCTTTGATTATCTTTTAAAAAACCCATTAATTATCTTTTAAATCTGTATTAAGTCACTTCGAAATCTTCTCTTTTCTAGATACCGTAGGCCGGTTTTCCTCAGTCTTTCCTCATAACTGTAATTCTCGAATCCCACTATCAGTTGTGTCGCTCTTCTTTGTATTCTTTCCAGCATGTTTACGTTTCATCTACGATAAAAACACCCCCACCTGTACACAGTACTCCAATCTAGGTCTAACTAATACTGTATGCAGTTTGACAATCACCTCCTTACTCCTATGTTTAAAATTTCTTTTTATTATACTTAACATTGCATTTGCCTTAACTTGAAAAGATTACAAAACTGCAATCCATGACCGATAGAAGAGACTGCAGAGCCCAGCTGCAGTCAGAGAAACTCCGAAGACTGACGGACCATCCAATGTACCAGAGACTAAACAATTTGGGAAATGGGAAACTAAAGCGGAGAAACTTTGCAGAAATAGCCAAAGCAAAGATGCACGAAGATCCCATAAACGCACTAACAACACCAAAACCCATCACTACTGTACGAAAACCTACTTGGAGGCAGGATATATTTCCAGAGGTGGTAGAAAATATACCAGGTATTGCAAACAAAAACTGCCAGAGTGAAAAAGAAAGGAGAGACACTACCCTAAGCTTCATAACGAAAAGCTACAAAAGCATGGACTGGACCCATGCATACACCGACGGTTCTGTAACAAACACTACACAGAACGGAGGGGCAGGAGCATTCCTGAACCTACCAAATGGCAGAAAAATAACACTGTCATTCGCTACTGGTAAGTACACAAGCAATTTCAGATCGGAGGCAGAGGCACTGAGGGCGGCAGTGGAAGAAATGGTGACACACAAAGAAAATGAAAGCCATATAGTCCTGCTTACAGGTGCTCTCGCCGTAGTCACAGCGCTAAAAAGCCAGAAAAACACTGAGCTTAATGACTTAAGAGCAGCACTCTGCAAACTGTGCCAGCAGTCCGCACCAAAAAGGGTAGTGGTACAGTGGGTTCCGTCACACTGCAACATCCAAGGCAACGAGGAGGCAGACAGACTGGCAAAAGAAGGTGCAAGACTACCACAAACAGATACCAGTATGACGTACGAAGAGTCAAAACGGCTTATCAAAGCCAGATACATGTCCAAATGGGAAACCGAACATACTGGTTACACCAAAAACGATGCCTATTACCAGTTGAACCGAAGAGAGCAGGTCGTTGTCTTCAGACTTCGCACTGGCCACAACAGACTGAGGTACCACCTATTCAACAAATTGAAGATAGGGTGTACCGACGAATGCCCGTGCGGTACTGGTAAAATGACCACTGAACATCTGCTGCAGAACTGCCCGACATACGAGGATCAGAGAGAGCAGATGTGGCCATTGCCAGTGGAACTGCAAGACAAGCTCTATGGTAGTGGCGAGAGTCTCAGGATGACCGCCGCTTTTTTCGAGAAAATAATGGTTACTGTCTGACTGTGTACGCAGAAGAAGAAGAAGAAGAAGCATTTGCCTTATTTGCTGCTACCTGGACTTGCTCATTCATTTTTCATGTATACTCTATTATAACCCCTAGGTCCCTTTTCTTATCTATCATTCTAATATTGTTCCCGCGCATTCTGTAATTGTGTTCCATATTGTATCTACTCATGTGGATGACTGTACCTATTATCTATATTAAATTCCATATGCCATTTCACAGAATTTTATCTAAATCCGACCTCAATATATCCACCTCTTTTATAAATGAGACACTCCTACATGGTTTAGTGTCATCTGCAAATTTTTCAATCATGCATCCTATATCAATGTCCAAATCGTTTACATATATCAAGATCAATATCGGTCCCAAAACCGAGGCCTGTGGCACGCCACTTCTAACTTCACACCACTTAGAGTACTCCTTATTTTTCCCCAGTTCTATCCCGACAGTTATTGAGGTTAGCAATTTTTATTTTTTAATAAATATGTATATATTGTTGTTGTTGAAACCACATTCCATTGCATTCAGCAGCCTCGTGATCAGGCGGTGTGGGTTCGACTCCGGACTCCGCCGTCTTTTTCATGGGTGCTTGATGCAGAGTCCCCTGCATCTCGTAGTCACCCCCTAGGTGTCTTGTCCTTGACTTGCCACTGGGGTCGGGCGGCATGAGACGAGAGAGTGAGGATAACAAATAGCGCAGTTAATCCTTACTAAAAATAGCGCTAGCAAAATAAATTATGCCATCATGGTCTACGATGGACGGCGGCCTTTGCCTTTGCCTTTTTGTTACCCCATAGCTGCTCAACAAGCCTGCTCTTAGTGGCACGATTTCATTGGTATATAGATACAGGTCTTCTTCAGTTATTTCACTGCTCCGTACAGTCTGTTGGCAACTGTCGGCAGTGCTTGTAAGAATTGTTTCCTCATGTCAGCAAGCACAGTGCACTCACTGAGTAGGTGTCTTAACTGTTTCATTAATGTGAGAGCAATGTCTGCATTAGGGCTAGGAGTTGACGATTGATGCGGTTCAAGTCGCAATTAACTCCGTTGTGTCTTGTTCAGAACTGAAGGAGGAAACTTTGATTTTTTCTATGTAGTTTCTTTCTGTCATCATTCCTTTTTAGCTGTGACGTTTCGCTCAATACACTGTGACCAGTTGTTCCCGTCACCCATATGTTCATCCAGATTTCCCTGGGTCATTCTTAATTATTTTTTTTATTTTGTGGTTACTGCAGGTCTATCGTAGGCTTCTGTTTTTGACAATCTATCAGCCATTTAGTTTCCTGGTGGCCCGCTATGATCAGTGATCTATTGCAAAGTGACACTAATCATCCAGGCCCTGAACCCACACACAAAAATGGAGAACCGCATTGAGGCCTTAGAAATGTGGGTATTCAGAAGACTGGTATGAGTTTCTTGGAAAGATCGGGAAATCAATAATGCGGTACTGGAACAACTCCAGGTGGGAAAAACAATTCTGAAAAGCGAAAACAAAATATTTTAGTCATGTCAAGCGGCATGACAGTCTGCTAAAGGTTATTTTGGATGGCAGAGTAGAGGGCAAGAGAACCAAAGGGCACCAAACGAATTCCATATGGACAGACAACATGAGGATGTGATCGGGACACAGTTTGACTGCGTGTACCAGCCTGGCGCGAGACTGAGACAGAATAGATCCATTACCATCATCTTCGGTTGCGGAGATGGCATTTGATGATGAGGGTGATGATGATGATATGTATGTAATTGTTGTTTCTGATATGATGCTTCTCCCTTTTTTGTGAAATGTGTTCCTAAACTGTTTCTGCTTTGTTTTGTGTATGTTTTTATGGTGCATAAGTTAATTACTTCGATTATGTGCCTTGAACTTTCTATCCACCTTATCAGAAATTTGAATATCATGTGGGTTGTTTATCAGTACATTTCAGTTGGCCCTGTTTACTCTTTGCTACCTTTAAGTAATGTTAGAGTTTCGGTTCTTTCTATGAGACTGTCAATCATGGATGTCTTCATTTGGACATCAACACTGACAACAGGGCTGTTGTGGTTGCTTTTGTGGCATTGTTTTAATTTGTGAGAAACATTTACTATCAATGGCTGAACGTTCAATTCAAGCAAACATTAAATGTAGCGAATTCTTTTTACCTGAACATATTGTATTTCAGAAAGTGTATGACGAGTGCAGGTGTGGGGACTTACCGTTAAGGAGATACATACATGCTGGAAAGGATACAAAATTGAGCCACAAATCTGATAGTCGGATTCCAGAATTACTCTATGAAAAAGACTCAGAAAAACTTGATACAGGTTTATAAGATAATTAAAAGAAAGGATAAATTAGTCTAACAAGTTTTTCAAAATACAAAAGCCTACAAGAACAAGAGGGCATAGCTGCACATTAACTAATGAAAGGTCCAGATTAAATATTATGAACTATTTTTGTAGTCAGAGAGTGGTAGATGCTTGGAATGCATTGCCACAGGAAGTAGTGGAAGTATAGACAGTTAATGCATTTAGGAATAGATTGGATGAGCATAGCTTTTAAAGTAAGGAAATGTAAATGAAACTGGTTGTTTACAGACTTTTCTGAATTTTCAAAACCAGTAAAAAAACGTTAAGTGAAGTTGAGTAATGAGAACGATTAACCCTTTCAGCGTTGCGGAAGTTTATTAAAGTGGTGCATTGTTTGTTAAAACTTTATCTTTCTGGATTTTCATGGCAAGACACGCCTCTTTCAGCCACAGAACGTAGTCTTTTTGGACATATCAGGACGTATTTTCCAGTGTATGAATGCGTATGTATATTTAAATAATAGGGTTCCATTAGGTAATTGTATGTTACATTTGTTTTTGCCAATCAATTCTGTACGTGGAGGAATCCATACCGAGAGGAATCCCAAAAATGCTCAGTCAAACTAGACACGAAGTGATCTCGAACCCAGCATGGGGATCAAGATGCTGAGCAGCGCATGAGCTGCAGTGGTCAGCGACCCACAGCTGACTGCTAGCGTCAGGGTCAGCAAACCAGAGCTGCCAAGACCCTTCTTCACCTCCACGCAGTGATCCTGGATAACAGGCTGCAGCAGGGCAGACTGGCTAAGGAGAAGGGATCGAAGACAGAATGCTAACCCGATTCTCAAAAAATGCTTGCTGAAGTCGGATGTTTTGGACCGAAAGGTGCAGATATCGCAGTCAAGCTGTAAACTACGACACAACGCATTCCGTCCTCTGGCTACATTCTGCTACTTAAGCCCTTTCAGGGTTTGGTAGCGGGAGATTGAAAACAACCGGGAAAGAAGAAGAAGAAAAAGAACCCAGCATGTTTCAGTTGCCAGCCAAGCTTACACTAAACTTATACATCTACACTACGAGCTCATCCAAGAGATGCTTGTCCAGTAGTTGGCAGGCTTATATTCTAGTCTACATAGATCAATAATATAGTATCCCAGGACCACGAGATCAATATCAGGATAGGGCCAGGCAGCAACAACAAAGAGCTCACGAACACAAAGAGTCTGGGAGAACAAGAAGCTCACTGTTAAAACAAAATCACTTGTTTACCTGTGCCCACAACACTCTTTTTTATGACAATGAGACATGGTCTAGCTGCATGCACCAGGAGAGACGGCTAAAATGCTGACATGGTATAGATGCATGCACCAGGAGAGGCGGCCAAACAGCTGACATGGTCTACCTGCATGCCCCAGGATAGGCGGCTAAACCGCTGACATAGTCTACCTGCATGCGCCAGGAGAGACGGTAAACAGCTATCACATGAGGTACCTATGCCGAATCCTGGGGATTGGGTGGCAAGACAAGATCACCAATGCAGAGGTGTTGGAGAACAGGCACTATCACAATCCTTTCCATGCTGAGTCTTCGCAGGCTCCGTTGACTGGGACTCACACGGAAAATGGATCCTGGCAGAATATCAAAATAACTTCTTTATGGTAAATTACAGTTGGGGAAAAGGTCTCGTGGCCGGCCACTACTTCGGTGCAAGCGAGATATGAATGATCCAGACATCGTTTTGAAATTATGGGAACATGCCACTTTGGATCGTCTTACACGAGGGGCAGGATTAAGCATGGAATACAGGCAAATGAAATACTGATTGGTGATTGTTGTTGTTGTTTGCGAATGTCCGCAATGAGTAGGTTACCTTTTTTACACCCTAAATAGGGCGTTAAGTGGCGGGTTGTCTTAGCTTTTCTCCCGTCCCGAACGTGCTGATGAAAATGGACTGGGGTCCTCCAGGCAGTTGTGCTATCCTTGGCTTCATCTGCGTGTCGCTCCCTACTACGCGGATCACGTCGAACTTCACCTTGTTAGCCGGACTGTTGTCGTCGACAACCGCCCATTTCCAGGACGACCAACGACGAGGTCAGGTGAGTTCTTGGCCGATATATTTCTACTGATCTTGGCTAACATTGTCTGATCAGTGTGTTTTGCCTGACTCTGGCTAACATTGTCTGATCAGTGTGTTTTGCCTGACCCTGGCTAACATTGTCTGATCAGTGTGTTTTCCTGACCCTGGCTAACATTGTCTGATCAGTGTGTTTTCCTGACCCTGGCTAACATTGTCTGATCAGTGTGTTTTGCCTGACCCTGGCTAACATTGTCTGACCAGTGTGTTTTGCCTGACCCTGGCTAACATTGTCTGATCAGTGTGTTTTGCCTGACCCTGGCTAACATTGTCTGATCAGTGTGTTTTGCCTGACCCTGGCTAACATTGTCTGATCAGTGTGTTTTGCCTGACCCTGGTTAACATTGTGTGACCAGTGTGTTTTGCCTGACTCTGGCTAACATTGTCTGATCAGTGTGTTTTGCCTGACCCTGGCTAAAATTGTCTGATCAGTGTGTTTTGCCTGACCCTGGCTAACATTGTCTGATCAGTGTGTTTTGCCTGACTCTGGCTAACATTGTCTGATCAGTGTGTTTTGCCTGACTCTGGCTAACATTGTCTGATCAGTGTGTTTTGCCTGACCCTGGCTAACATTGTCTGATCAGTGTGTTTTGCCTGACTCTGGCTAACATTGTCTGATCAGTGTGTTTTGCCTGACCCTGGCTAAAATTGTCTGATCAGTGTGTTTTGCCTGACCCTGGCTAACATTGTCTGATCAGTGTGTTTTGCCTGACCAGACGTTAGCCTTATCGTTCCACTGATTGGTGATACACTAAGGACTCCGAATTTGAAAACACGGCACACCATGCGATGTCGGAAACGGTTTTGACTTTCCTTGCACACACTATGGAAGACACCTCTCTACTCGGTTTGGTCTTACGAGACACATTCGTTTTCATCATGGACTGCAGTTATGTCCCGTTTTTAAAAGCACAGTTACTATCGTCTGACAAGACGGAAAAAGCCAACAATGATGATACAGAAAGATTTCCAGTAGCAGGCGGACTTATATTCTAGTCTACATACAGAAAGATTTCCAGTAGCAGGCGGACTTATATTCTAGTCTACATACATAAAGATTTCCAGTAGCAGGCGGACTTATATTCTAGTCTACATACAGAAAGATTTCCAGTAGCAGGCGGACTTATATTCTAGTCTACATACAGAAAGATTTCCAGTAGCAGGCGGACTTATATTCTAGTCTACATACAGAAAGATTTCCAGTAGCAGGCAAGCTTATATTCTAGTCTACATATAGAAAGATTTCCAGTAGCAGGCAAGCTTATTTTCTAGTCTACATGTAGGAAGATTTCCAGTAGCAGGCGGACTTATATTCTAGTCTACATATAGAAAGATTTTCAGTAGCAGGCGGACTTATATTCTAGTCTACATACAGAAAGATTTCCAGTAGCAGGCGGACTTATATTCTAGTCTACATATAGAAAGATTTTCAGTAGCAGGCGGAAATATTCTAGTCTACATATAGAAAGACTTCCAGTATTAGGCAAGCTTATCTTCTAGTCTACATACAGAAATATTTCCAGTAGCAGGCAAGATTATATTCAAGTCTACATACAGAAATACAGAAACTACCCCACTCATTATTTCTTGTTTGAGTGTGGGCATAGACTTGATGTGACCACCCTCCGACAAGCAAGCATTTCAATACTACTCGATCCCACGATTTATCAAGTCTTGAATATTTAAACAGTGCTAAAGGCGAGAGAGAGCAAGACATCCAGACAAGTCACTACTTGTACAGTCAAGCAACTGGATACAGGATAAATACGTTTTAATCCCCACGTAATCTGGAATAATTCGTAAATTATTCGCTGACGAGAAAGCCAACAAAATGAAGACTACTAGCGAGACGGGAATGCTACGTGGTCATATCACAACGAGGGCCAATAATTAACTTTCTTATTACTTGATACACCGGCTGGCTGTGACGAAGTTCCACCCCCACAACTGTGAGTTCAAGGTCTCCCTCGAATACATTCTGGGAGAGCCCTGGGTATGACAAACACGATATTAAGATCACTGCCATACTGAATGTATTCTGTAAGACGGGGCCAGCAACCCGGTTACTTACTTACCTTCCGTGTCCGGCAACATCACGTAGTCTTCGCCCAAAAACTAGACACTGTCAGTGATCTTTCAACTGCCACCATCAGATCCTGCACTGTACATGATTCCTGCATACTGGGACATATAATCAGGTGTTCAGGGTCCTGGACGGTCCCTCATCTGCCACCATCAGGTCCTCCACTGTACATGATTCCTGCATACTGGGACATATAATCAGGTGTTCCGGGCCCTAGATGGCCCCACATCTGGTCCTCCCCTGTACATGATTCCTGCATACTGAGACATATAATCAGGTGTTCAGGGTCCTGGACGGTCCCTCATCTGCCACCATCAGGTCCTCCACTGTACATGATTCCTGTATACTGAGACATATAATCAGGTGTTCCGGTCCCTGGACGGCCCTACATCTGCCACCATCAGGTCCTTCACTGTACATGATTCCTGCATACTGGGACATATAATCAGGTGTTCAGGGTCCTGGACGGTCCCTAATTCGCAATATTCATTGTCTCAATATCCCCACTTTTTCAGGTTAAGCCCACATCTGGATACACCTGTTCTTAACCTGTTAAGAGATCTCCCACATAGTATATGGCAAATCATGTCCTGGTGCAGGTTTTTCTTTCTTCTCTATCCATTCTTCACCATTATTTTTGCGCCACTTTTCTATGCGGTTTCTCTCTGGGTTCTGTTCGGAGGCTGTACCATCAGGTATATGTCTAAATCAAAGAGATGCTAACGTAACCCCCCTACCGTTTTTACCTTCCTTTTCTTGAATAGCGCGGCTTTACCTCTCATCTATGGCGACCCACTGGTTTATTTGGTTGGTTTAAAAAAAAACTAAGGCACACAAAGAATGGACGTTTGGTCTAAACAAAATGTTTTGGAGATAACCTTTGAAAGGTAGATCATCGTTCAAGGAAGTAAATTGGGAACTTAATGTCGAGATGATACACTGCCCAGGTACTCTGTTATCGGACTGGGATAGGTGTGTTTTATCTGAAATAGACAAGGGCATTAATCCATTATATTTCCTGCGCGCTAACTGTGTGGACTAAATATAGATGGCTGTAGTTATGTGGTACAGTGATTCTCAAATTTGTAGTGTTCGTGGCACAAACTAACATTTTATAGTTCTGCGACATACTTATCTGACATGTCACCCCTGTTGTTTTAGAACGGTTTCTTTGCGTGGAAGAGACGTTAAAAGTAGCACTGCCACACTGAGCGTATTTCTTTAAGGGAAAAAAAAAACATCGAGACAATTGCAATAGTTTCAGTCTCATATTAGTTACCCGGGCCATTATACCCGTAAAGTGTCGATGGGACAGGCAATCTACGAGTCATCTAATTGTCTGTCGAGCGGTTGGGTATAGAATGTTCGCAAAAGATTAGCCGAACGGTATGATTCCTCTTGCTGTATAATCTATTAGGTGTCCAGCTTTGGTCACCATGTCTGGTGTAACATCGTATCCTTTGGTCATAACTTCGACATTGCTCTAACGGATGCTTGAGGGAACAATGTGTAACGGTTTGGGGGAAAGCTTGGAGGTAACCATGCGAGAGATACAACAATTCATTTGAAAAGCCTGTTGTTGTTTAATGGCCACAATGAGAAAGTTTACTCTTTTGTGCGCCCTGAAAATGGCGTTAAGTGGCGGGTTATAATAGCTTTCCTCACATCCCGAGCAGGCTGATGATGGTGTCCTCCAGACGGTTGTCCTATGCTTGACTTCATTTGCGTGACACTCACTACTACAGGGATCACGTCCAGCTACAGATAAAACATCCACATGACAACACATCACCATGGCAACACAACACATCAACATGAATATTCAACACATCGACATGACAACACAACACATCAACATGGCAACACAGCATATCAACATGACAACACAGCACATCAACATGGCAACTCACCAACATGAAAACACAACACATCAACATGACATTACAACACATCAACATGACAACACAGCACATCAACATGGCAACACACTCAACATGAAAACACAACACACTAACATGACAATACAACAACATGACAACAGGTCATCATGACATTACATTAACATGACATTGCCTCAACATGACAACACAACATGACAACACGTCATCATGACATTACATTAACATGATATTGCCTCAACATAACAACACAACATGACAACACGTCATCATGACATTACATTAACATGACATTGCCTCAACATGACAACACATCGCCATACCATTACATCAGCATGTCATTACACCAACATGACATCACATTAACAAGAAAACACGTTACACATTACAATCCTTTAGTCTACCTATCCCATGGTGTAGACATGTGTGTCTGTAAGCCTGTTTGCACCTTCCTGGCGTGTATCTTGTGTATCCGACTTTCATCTATTGAAGATATATATTGTCTGGATCTCCATTATCCCAATTCCTGCCTAAATATTGCCACTTGTTATCTTCATTCAAAGCCGAAGTATATACCTGTTATCTCAGACGATTGTTGTTCTCTGTTAGATTTGTCTTTACTACTTCATTTGTTGCATTCATTTGAATTTAGACTGCTTCTTCTCTCTTCTGAGTAACTGTACTCACCTCTGCGTAAAGACACCCACCACGTCCTTTCCGACCCCCCTCCCCTTCCACACGCATGTGTACAAACACGCCCCACGGCATGCTGTGTGGCATGGGCCGCATACCAAAATCACAATAACTGTTTATTTAACATTTTGCTTATTTGCTTTTAAGAGATTTTTGACTTTAGACTGTGGTGTAAAAACAGGCCAAGAAACGCTTGACAGTAAAGGTTAAAACAAAGAATAAACATTTCTCACACATTAAACGCAAATGTTGAGCTTATAAGGAAAATTCCACTTGAACTCAAGCCAAAAATGTATAAATAGAATTGCTATTCAAACAATTGGCGCACACTAATCTGTAAATGCACATAGGAGACGTTATTTTTATGAATTATCAGTCGCTTTGTCAAATTATAGAAGACCCGAGTCATACTTAATAAAGGTAACGTTGAAATTGCTTAAACAAGAATGTGAACCGTGGGAACTAGTTTATAAGTGCGTGCTCGTCATATGATTTGGTCTTTCTGTTGGTCTGAAGATGTGGTGTAAGTCTGGAAGAAGGTGCTGGAAAATAACGGAACGAAAAACATCAAAATTGTCATATTTTCACGCAACCTACTTAAATAGGATTCATATAATTTTCTGGCCAAACGCCATCAACAACTGTGGGCTGTTTATGCGGAGCAATCAAGATGACATGAACACCATTTTAGTCGGTCGGCGATAGAATTCGATAGGCCATGTTCTAAGAAAAGAACCAGATACCATCACAATAACTGCTTTGGTATGGGCCCCAGAAAGGAGGCAAAAGAGAGGTCGACCTAAGGACAACTTGTCGAAGAACGATAGAGCTGGGGCACTTTGCGAAGGATGGTTGCAGACGGAGTCAACTTGAGGGAGTTTGATGCTGTCCTTAAAGACCCCATCAAGCATGACAGACACACACTGTTTTGTCAGGCCCTGATCAAGGAACTATGAAGACGTCTTAACTTAACTTAACGTCTTTATACTGGTTTAGAAGACCCTGTAGAGTCTGTATACAACCAGTCACGCTTACATCACCTTGCTCTAAAAGCTATGCGCATCCAGTTTATTCTTAAATGCATTAACTGTCCCTGCCTCCACTACCTCCCCTGGCAATGCATTCCAAGCAGACACCACTTATAGTCTAATCTATCCATTCCTCTGATCATCTTATAAACCTGTATTAAGTCACCTCGAATTCTTCTCTTTTCTAGACACTGTAGGCCAGTTTTTCTGAGTCTTTCCTCATAACTGTAATTCTGGAATCCCACTATCATCTTTGTCGCTCTTTTTATTCTTTCCAGCATGTTTATATCCCCACTATTATAATAACTCCTAGGACTTGTATTCAATCAGACAAGGTTGCAGCTTCCTGTGACTATAAAGATATTCAGGATCAGAGGTGGACAAGATAGGATTGTCATCTGTAAACTAAACAAGAAGATACAGGCTCAAAGAAGATTATGAACAGAATAGCTTATACTATCTGATAAAGGCTGCTGAGACCAGAAGTAGTGTCATAAAGTGCAGAAGGACACTACAGCAAAAGAAGGGCATAATGTCAGCCCTGAAAAAGGACGATGAGACAACATTGACAGATGGAGAATGCCCAAAGGTCTATTCGGATCACTTCGCATCAAAAACAGTAGTGACCATCAAACAAATAAATATAGTTTACGAGTCACTCCTCCATATAGGTAATGGTGAAGTCCTGCACGCCACCAAACACCAACATTCAGGAAAATTGTTTGGTCTGGATGGAATCACTGGAGAAATGCTCCACGCTTGCGGAAATACACATGTCTGCAAACTGGCCATACTTGTCAATATCTGCTTTATACAAAACAGATTCCAGACCGCCGCTTGGAGGCGCAACCACGATTTTGGTCAGCTCTAGTTCACAGACCCCAGCTTCGAGTCATTGACTGCTGGCAGCTAATATTCACTGTGTTCCTGCACCATGTAAAGATATCTCTACAGTCATGTCGAATAAGATCTACTCGCATAGTTCTGAAGCTGTCACCTTCTTTGTTTGCGATGGGCATACGTTAATAGGGTTTTCTCTAAACATTTAACAACTTCTTTCGTCTCTTAGCAGCGTTGTACGAGGAGTGTTCAACTAAAACCGGACCTAACTGCACCAAGTGAACATACGTCCGATGCGCATGATGGCGTCACTTCTGGTGTAAACAGCACATACCCGCAAGTCAAGTTTGCAAAATTTCATTATCCTCCGACTCCTAGTTTCCTCAGCAGACCGTTGATACGGAATACATCCAGAGTTGACCAGCGAGGGTTGATTCGCATTCTAACAGCTGCAGAATGTGGACCAGTTGACGTCCATCGCATAATACAGGCAGTGTATGGTGACAGAAGTGTGTCGAACACAATAGTGAAGAATTGGACAACGATGTTTAAAGAAGGATGTAAGTTAACGAAAGATCTTCCGACTCCAGGTCAGGCGCATATTGTTGCGTCAGAAGATGTCATTGCCAAAATTGATGCAACAATTCGGGTGGACCGTCGCCGAAGCTTACGTTCGCTTCGGAATTCGCTGTGTCGCTAGAGACAATTCAAATTGTGGTTATCAAGAAACGGAAGTATCGTAAGGTGTGTTCCCAATGGGTACCTCGGTTGCTGAACAACAACTACAAGGAAGAACGCATTGGATGGAGTTTGAACCACTTGCTGCTATACAAAGAGGAGGGTGATTCGTTTCTTTGGCGCATAGTGGCAGGTGGTGAATCGTGGTGCCGCCACGTTTAGCTGAACAGCAAAACTATTAGCATGCAATGGAAACATCCCGGATCACCGAACCCAAAAAAGAAATCCGCTGGTAAGGTTATGCTGACAGAGTTTTTTTGACCATGAGGGACTTTTGTTGGTAGACTTTATAGAGCCTGGCGTGAACATCAATGTCATCCTCTACAATGACACACTAGACAAGCTACATTCAGCAATCAAGAATAAACGACCTGGCATGCTTTCGCGTGGTGTGATCATATTGCACGACAATCGGCGTCCACATGTCGCGAACATTATTCAGAAAGCGTTAGTGCAGAAAAGGTGGGAAGTACTGCCACACCCAACATGTAGCCCCGATATGTCCCCTTGTGACTTCCATTTGTTCCGACCCTTAACTCCAATAAATTCACCACCCCCCGGTGGATTTAGCAGCTACACCTATAGAGCTCCACCTGCGCCTCACCCATTTTTCTGTCCATTTTCCTATGACCTGTCCGGCTTGCGTGACGATGCCAGGAGTAATACTCCTGCCGGCATAGCTCCTTTGATAATTGGAGCGTGCAAGAGAGGCTTACGTATGAGAGACAACAGATGATACAAAGCAATGAAGCACGTGGATGTTATATTCATCAAACCACAGTGATGCCGCAATTACGATTTACTTAGTGGAGAGACCAGGTGATAATTCTTCGGCTACGCACAGGTCACAATAGACTTAGATGTCATCTATACAACAAGTTCTAGATTGGCACTATATACCTTTGTGCCTGCGGTACAGCCCCCATGAAGGCAGAACATATTTTGCATTCCTGTCCACTGTATACTGACAAAAGAAGTAGCATTTGGCAACAGCCAGTTCGAGTTAACAATCACCAAAACGAACACAAGTGATGGTCCAGGGCGGAAACAAACCACCACTAATCTCCATTGATGATGAAGTTCTCGGTGTAGTAAATCATTTTACGTACTTGGGATACTCAGTCAATAATAAACTATCCCTGGGCCAAGAGAGCAATATCAGGATAGGCCAGGCAGCAACAACAATGAACAGATTAACAAAACGGGTCTGCGAGAACAAGAAGCTCACTGTTGAAACAAAAACACTTTGTTTACCAGGTCTGTGTTTTCAACACCCTTCTTTATGCCAGTGAGACATGGTCTACCTACATGCAACAGGAGAGGCGGCTAAACAGCTATTACATAAGGTGCTTGGGCAGGTTGGGTGGCAAGACAGGGTTGGAGAGAACAGGCACTTTCACAATTTCTTCCACGCTTAGTCTTCGAAGGTGTCGATGGCTAGGACACACTCAGAGGATGGATGATAGCAGAATACCAAAATATATTCTCTACGGGGAGTTGGGGAAAAGGTCTCGGGACCGGCCATTACTCCAGTACAATGATGTATGCAGGCGGGAATTGAATGATTGATTTGGAAACATGGGAACAGGACGTCATCGATCTTGTTATATGGAGAGGCAGGATTAAGCATTGAATACCGACAAAGGAGATCGGCGGATAGGCTAAAGACTCAGAGTTTGAGAAGACACACCACACCATGCGATGCCGCAAACAGTTCTGACTTTTCTTGCACACAATGTGAAAGACGCTTGTTTGCCCAGATTGGTTTTACGAGTCACATTCGTTACCGCCATGGACTGTAGTTGCATACCGTCTTCTAGTCTACGGGTTGGGGCTGCTGCTGTCAACAGGTTCGACATTCGCCTCTTGAATCGTCAGGAAAACGGTGGACGATCGACTGCCACATGTTTCAAGCGACCTCTGTACGACCTAAATGTCTGCATCTTGAGCTATTTCGAGTCGTCTTGATTGTATGTCTTGCCATTGGTTCTCGGTAAACGCAGCACAAGAGAGTGAGATTGACGTACAGCGCAGCTTCTTGCTCACTATAATTCAAATTCAACGCAAGTTACATCTTCAGGAGACAAGGACAGTCTGATGATATCGCCATCTTTGCTTGCGATGGGCAACTTACTTACTTACTGTAGTAACTGTCCTCGCATTCCAAGAATGCTGATGAAGGCGGACCGGGGTACTACATGCAGTTGTATTATGCTTGGCCTCATCTTCGTGTCGCTCACTACTACGAGGTTCACGTCGATCCCTCACATTGTTAGCCAGGTTGCCATGGAAACAGCTCGTTTCCAGGAAGGGCTACGAGGAAGCTGAGGTGAGGGTCTTTTTCTTTTTTATTTGCCTGACTCTGACCAACAATGTCTGATCAGTACATTTTGCCTTATCAGACGTTAGTCTTCATTCCCATATGACACGGTGAATCAAGGCTACACGATGTCACATGTGATTGTCGTCTAACTCAGTTAGATATATAATGCAGCATAGATAATTTAAAGCGACATCAGAAAATAAAATAAGTCCACGGAGAAACCAACAACAGAATCTAGGGCAAGGTAGCGTTCTGACACCTCTGCTGTGCAATCTTCACATCAATGATCAACGGATCAGTCCAGGCTCTCGACAGTCCATATATGCAGACGATACGGCGGTTGCTGCTCAGGGAACGTGTTCCAATGAAGTGAAGGTCAAACTCACTAAAGCCCTTGACAGATTGACTATGAGTACTATGAGTATAATCATATGAAAATTAACAACCCTAGCAAAACTCAGGTATAAGCGTTTCACCTAATAAATAGAGAAGCGAGAAGCAAAATTCCAATTTCTTGGCAGGGGCGTGTACTTGAACAGTGTTATTGCTCTTGTTTAATGACCACAATGAGTCAGTTGACTCTTTTGTGCGCCCTGAAAAGGACGTCAAGTGGCGGGTTGTAGTAGCTTTCCTCATATCCAAAACATGATGATGAAGGTAGGTCGCGGTCGTCCAGGTGGTTATACTATGCTTGGCTTCATCTGCATTGCGCTCACTACTACGGGGATCACACCGATCCAGAGTTCGTCAGACAGGCTGCCTTGAAAACAGCACGTTTTCATGGAACAGTACATGAAAGAAAGATTGTGGTGATGGTCAGTATATTATGCCTGACCTTGATGCGACGCATGGTGTGCCTGACCCTGACGCGACGCATGGTGTGTCTGACAGGACTAGCGTCTCAGTTCCCTGTACTTAAACAAAACGATATACCTAAGTACCTAGAAATTACAATGGATCGCACAATATCAAACAAAGGGCACTGTAAAGTGTTGCAACAATCTGGTAGCGACAGAGAATACATGCAAGCTAACAAACACGTCATAGAGACCATCACCAATGCTTACGCTTGAGCAGGCTCGAGATTTGGCAAGAGATAGGATTACTTTCAGGTGCGATGTGATGGGAGAGACGTTCCGCAAAGGGCATGCGACATGATGATTCAAGTTTTTAAAATCAATCAATATTATATATATATATTTGCTGCTTTTCAAGAACGATTTTGATATCTCTGGCTATTCTAGAGATTTTCTTGACCACCGTTTTTTTTTCTACGTTGATATTCATGATGTATACTTTGCATTGTTTGATTTAGTTTATCAATAAGTTATTGCAATTATTTTCTGAAGTTACTATGACCGCTTGATCGTGACCGAAAAGAATTTATTTTTAGAGCTAAATCAATGTTTTTAAATATTTTATGTAAATTTATCAGAATGCACCTTTTGAGTGAGACAATATTTGAACGGCGGGAATGGCATAATGACATTTGGTGACATGCATGAATCGGACAAGACCGCTACATCACAGGATGTTGGACTTTATAGCCCTAACAATCAGGAAACATTTTAAGATTTGCTATTTACGAAACAATATTTTGATAACATTAAAAACTTAGACCTGGTCTATTTTGTGACGAATTTTGAGTCGTTGATGTTTCCTTCCGTCCCAACAAAATAAATCTAAATTTTCTTCTACCTAGGCAATTCAATTTATAATTTTAAAATCTTATATTTAGAACCGCGATATAATTTATATTTAGATCCGCAGCTTCGTTTATATTTAGAAAAGATGTATATTTATAGTTTAGTACGAACTCGGAGAGTTGGTGAGAATACAGTCCTAAAATAGAAAGATCACGTGGTTTGACACATGCCCACACAGTGAGTAATAGCCTAAATATTAACCTTGCATAACAGAGCTAGAAGTGCAATGTTCTCCGCTATACAATGGTAATCTAGTCCTATATTCATTCGTGTAATGAAAATATCGCATTTCTAGCATCACAATAATGTTATTTGCGTGTACTTTTGTTTCGACGGTAGAGTGCACTGAACTTCACGAGATTGTCCCCCTTCGCCCTGTTATATAATAACATGGCCCAATAATTCACATATTCTACTAGAAAACAGAGTAAACAAACATAAAGTGGAAAACAAAGTTATAAATAGGAATAGTTAGAAACCGCAGCGAAACGAAAACTATTTATAATTTTATTTTCCTTATATTTTTGTTATCACTTTATATCCACAGTGCATCCGTAGCTACGCCTTATTTTAATTTCATTATTTGCTTACATGAATACATAGATTCAGACGCTGATTCGCGTTTTCATTTATTTGTCTGTGTGTGTGTGTGTGTGTGTGTGTGTGTGTTTGTGTAAAGTGTTTGCCTCTCTGTTTCCTACTGCCGAAGGCACGTCTCTTTCCATCCTGACTCGCAGCCTTTTAGGTGACATCTTGACGTATTAACCAGTGCTAGGATACATTTGTGAGTCCGTATATACCTAACCTATGCTAGTTAGAGCGCTCTCAGATGTCAACCCAACCAAAGTGCAATGAAAGGGCCTCACCCTGAGGGCGTGTACGACAGTTGTGCAAGAATTTGATTTTTGAACAGAGTCAAATGAAATAAAGTGTGAGGTAAGAAGAGAGATGCTGTGTGAACGTATGACCTATCGATAACAGAGTGTGAGGTAAGAAGAGAGATTTTGTGTGGATGTATGACCTATCGGTAACAGAGTGTGAGGTAAGAAGAGAGAATTTGTGTGGATGTATGACTTATCGGTAACAGAGTGTGAGGTAAGAAGAGAGGTTATGTGTGGATGTATGACCTATCGGTAGCAAAGTGTGAGGTAAGAAGAGAGATTTTGTGTGGATGTACGACCTTTCGATAACAGAGTGTGAGGTAAGAAGAGAGATTTTGTGTGGATGTATGACCTATCGATAACAGAGTGTGAGGTAAGAAGAGAGGTTATGTGTGGATGTATGACCTACCGATAACAGAGTGTGAGGTAAGAAAAGAGATTTTGTGTGGATGTATGACCTATCGGTAACAGAGGGCGTGTACGACAGTTGTGCAAGAATTTGATTTTTGAACAGAGTCAAATGAAATAAAGTGTGAGGTAAGAAGAGAGATGCTGTGTGAACGTATGACCTATCGATAACAGAGTGTGAGGTAAGAAGAGAGATTTTGTGTGGATGTATGACCTATCGGTAACAGAGTGTGAGGTAAGAAGAGAGAATTTGTGTGGATGTATGACTTATCGGTAACAGAGTGTGAGGTAAGAAGAGAGGTTATGTGTGGATGTATGACCTATCGGTAGCAAAGTGTGAGGTAAGAAGAGAGATTTTGTGTGGATGTACGACCTTTCGATAACAGAGTGTGAGGTAAGAAGAGAGATTTTGTGTGGATGTATGACCTATCGATAACAGAGTGTGAGGTAAGAAGAGAGGTTATGTGTGGATGTATGACCTACCGATAACAGAGTGTGAGGTAAGAAAAGAGATTTTGTGTGGATGTATGACCTATCGGTAACAGAGTGTCGTGTCACTTTATTGATTCAAAAAAATTCTTGCATAATGTTTATGGCCTTCTGTATCTCCTTTTCCACTCCTATTCTTGTCAGGACTTATTTATTTCTTTGCTTTATCTTTTCACGAAATGCGACTAAATCTGATGATTCTCATTTTTAGTTTATTTGTTTTTTCTTTGATGTCAATATATTTCTGGTGCTGTTAAATTTAGTCTTGGTCTTTCTTATTCTCTTCCTCATCTCCCTTTCACATTTATCATCACTTAATTTAACTTAACTTTACGTCTTATATACTGGCTTAGAAGACTCTACATAGTCTTTATACAACCAGTTTCTTGGAACCGATGTGCGAGTCGATGCTAGTAGACTCAAACACTAGAGCAAAGTAGACCGGTAGCCAGTTAGGTGCCATCTATAGCTGCTTTTAACAAACCACCTAAAGTAAGGTACAAATAACTTGGATAGATTGTTAGCTTGCATTTTGTCCGAGCAGCGGCTGTTAAGCCTACCGTTTTCGATTTCCAACCTTCCAAGTAATTTTTAACGTGCTTGATACTGAACACGGGAGTCTGATCATACTACCCAGAGATCAGGAAATTTATTGCCAGAAGATCTACGTTAAAAAAAAATCCCGGTCTCCACCGTGATTCAAAAACTCGGCCTCCGGCACCCAAGGCGAACACCTTACGTCGAGACCACTGATTGTCTGTCCTAGGTACAAGTAACTGTTTACTTGTACGAGTATCCCACCGTTTACTTTGAAGTTTACTGTGGTTTTTATGTCTGGTTTGCTAATTATCAACGTTTTTTTTTTCTTAATGTTAATCTTCAATCCAAGTTCTTGACGTTTGCTGTTGTCTGTCTTTACCAGCTGCTACAACTCTTGCTCGCTTTTAGCCAACAATACTGTGTTATCAACAATACTCAGATTGTTCATAAATCTGTCCATCAATGTTTAGCCCCAAAACTGCGCTTTCTGAACTTTGCGCTCTTCAGGAAGTTTGGTTGGTGGCACGTTTCTTCTTCTTCTTCTTCTTCGTACGCTGTCAGACGTCAACTTGTATTTGTTCGAAGAAAGCAGCTGTCATCCTGAGGCTGTCGATACTGCCGTAGAGCTTGTCTAGTGTTGCCACTGGTGATGGCCACATGTGCTTTCTCTGGTCCTCGTATGTCGGGCAATTTTGCAGCATATGTTCAGCGGTCATTTTCCCTGTACCACAGGTGCATTCGTCAGTACCACCTATCTTTAGATTATCGAATAGGTGGTACCTCAGTCTGTTGTGGCCTGTGTGGAGTCTGAACACCACGACCTGCTCTCTTCTGTTCAACTGGTAATAGGCATCATTATTTGTGTAGCCAGTATGTTATGTTTCCCATTTGGCCACGTATCTGGCCCTAATAAACCTTTTGGACTCTTCGTAGGTCACGCTAGAATCTGGTTGTGGTAGTCTGGCACCTTCTTTTGGGTGGCAAGTTTCGAAAGAGCAACAAAGATGGCTCCTCATAGGCCGCGGGTGTAACTTTAATTCTCGTATTTTAGTCAATTATGGATGCCGACATGTCACGGATTTGACTGGGACTTACACCAGTTAACAACTTACACTTGTGTCTGCAGAAACGTATTGTATTTTCCATTTGGATTAATCAGCTCGTTCATTTTGTGGTGTTTTTCCCAACAAATATCCTGACACAGTCATCGGCTATTTTAAAAAGTAATTTGGCTACCATGTGTTGCATTTTTACGGTCTAGTGCCCACATCTGAACTTTACAAGATTGACGGCCTTAACACAACATCCGAGAGAATTTGGGCCCTGTCCATTTAGCAACATGCCCAATACACATTGTTTTCTCACTGAGTATTGCATGTAATCCTCGCGGCCACTGTCTCAACGCAGCGGATTAATCGACTTCCCTCGAGTAGTCAGCAGTGACCCCAGTTAACACACTTATTATGTCAACACAAAGCGCCAGAGCTTCATCCTCGGATATTGGAAGTTGAATGAGAGTTGCGACTTGGTGTGTCCTTATTTGCTAGAGTACCTGGTCATGGCAGTATTCGATCGACGCAACGGGCCACTGATGCTATTATTATCAGGATTCGAGTAGATCTTCTAACATCCAGAATCGTTCTAAAGGTACACCTGGTTCTTTTTATCGGTACTGCATTACAAAGCTTGATAGCAGGTTCATCGTATTGGGAATCAAATTGTCAGTCCCCCACCTTGAGGGACAGGTTCCTGTAGCACATCTAGTTAAAAGATACACGCCTTGACTGCGAGATGAAGCCTTGTTTTGTATGCTGTACCCGGAACTTTACACTCAAGCAGTAAGAGAGACATGCAGGTAATGCATCTTGAGATACACAGTGATAGAGTAGACCAGGCGTCTCATAGGTTGAACTCGAGAAAATATCCCACTGCTGAAATAGGTTAGCACCATCTGCTGTATCCCTGTGTTCTGTGGGGAACCTCATCGATTAGGTGTGGTTGTTGTTTGCGAATGCCCACAAGGAGTAGGTTACTCATTTATGTGCCCTGAAAAGGACGTTAAGTGTCGGGTTGCTGTAGCTTTCCTTACATCCCGAGCGTGCTCATGAAGGTGGACCGGGGTCCTCCAGGCGGTTTTGCTATGCTTGGCTTTATCTTCGTGTTGCTCACTACTACGGGGATCACGTCGATCCCTCACCTTGTTAGTCCATTTCCAGGGAGTGCTACAAGGAAGCTGAAGAGGAGTCTATGTTTGCCTGTCCCTGACTAACATTTCTGATCCGTATATTTTGCCTGACCAGGCGTTAGACTTCCTCCCCATTAGGTCAGATATGCGTGTAGCTTTGCTTGGACACAAGGGTATTAATAGCAACCACCTTTACGACCAAAACGTCTTCGTCGGGGTCTTAGGACCACGCACAAGAGAATCACTGAATAATCTAAACGAATAAGAAGATAACGGACAAGGACTTCAGTTTATCTAAACTTTGGCTTATGTGAATACATAAATATTGCTCTTCTTTTGTGCTGCTGCTTTTGCTTGCGGCCTCACAGAGAGAAGGAATGCGTAGAATTCTGGTGTGCGTTAAGTGGAAGGCGTGTGATGTTGACATGTTGAACCTTTAGTGTTTCTTTGATCTCCTCTATCCATTGTCGCCGGGATCGACCTCTTGCTCATAGTCCTGAAACCTTCATGTAGTATAACCTCAGAGCAGTTTAATTATACTGCTTCCTTGTCAAATGTCCAAAACACTTTATTTTATGTGATTCTTTGTAGTAATTAAAGTTTGAGAATGGAGATGGAAGCAGTGGTTTCAAAGCTAAGATGGATATCTGAGACTTCTTTAACAAGGAAAGCCATCATGACAGACGCGCAAGCCGTACTTCAGAAAGTATAGAAGAAATGGCTTTGACGTGGATTTACTGACCTGGTCATGTTGGGGTTCAGGGCAACGAAAAATTTGACATATTGACTTAACAAGCTCTCATCGTGGGCACGTTATTGGTAAAAAGGGATGACATTTTGAAATCAATCAATTACAGCCTGTCAAATGAGAGCAATAGGTGAAGCAGCAATTCACACGCTGCAAAATTTCGACATTAAACGAGGATTGAGTGGAGTAAGGCGCATGGAAAGACGGAGCAAGAAAGTGTACACCTAGAAAGCTGCAGGGATCATCAGCATCTACACACTGCGCCATTTGCTGAGAGAAACTGAGGGCCTATGGGTATGCCCAGAGTGCAGAAACAGCGATTCTTAGAAACAAAACAGAAACAGTAATTAAAGTCACCAATATTTTCATGATCGTGATGTTGCCGATTGTGTTGCGAATTGTGTAGCGATGTGTCTTTCTTGCTGCACTTTTTACACAGCGCATCTCTCAGGTCTCGATCTAACGTGTATATAGACAAGCTGTGTGGCAGTGTCGACAGCCTCAGGATGACCGCTGTTTTCTTCAAACAAATTCAAGTTGACGTCTGACAGCGTACGAAGAAGAAAAAGAAGAAGAAGAAGAAGATCTAACGTGTATGTTAATCTAACATGGTCCAACTTTGACCCTGATAATATATATAACATATGGTCACAAAAACACTATTGGCAAGATTTATTGGACTTCATCATTTTTTTATTTTGGACCGTCTCCCTGGACTTTTTTGCCCGACTCACACATATATCCTTCCAAGCATGTAGGAAACTGCGACTAAAGAAGGTTGTGCATGGGGTTAGTAATGTAACATCAAAATGTATTGCTGTTGAAATTGTTACTGCAAATGACCGAATACAGTCTTTCTGTAAATGGGCAATATACAGACATACAGCAAGCGCCAGTCCAAATGACAGTATCAATCAACAAGGAAGGATCACAGCACCGTTGTCTGACTGAGACCCCAATACATCTCCCTTAACAAGCACCTGAACAGAACCCAACCACAACATAGTCCTTTGTGCCAACTGTGTACACACCCAGGTGAAACCGTTGATCATCGTTGATCGTTGATCAATACCGTTGGTATTGGTAGCTCTGGTTCTATGGCCCTGATGCTAACAGTCATCTATGGTTCCATGACCCTGATACTAGCAGTCAGCTATGGGTCCCTGGCCCTGACGCTAGCAGTCAGCTCTGGTTCGTTGGCTCTGAGGCTAGCAGTCAGCTCTGGTTCGCTAGCCCTGACGCTAGCAGTCAGCTATGGGTCACTGACGGATACAGCTCATGCCGAACACTTTGAATAACACTAGACAACAGCTGATAGGCACGTACAGCTACCGTTACATGACATTGGGCCAAAGGGCGAGATCCAGCATGCTGCTTAATCTGTAACAACAACACCATGCTTAACCGGTGACCAAAAACAAATCATAGTTATTAACATAATCAGATACACCAGCACGACCTGTGTCGTAATATACATACTGTAACGTAACGTGTAATTTGTGATGTTTCGGATGGTATCTGTAGCACGACTAGACCACAAAATGTTATGATGGTAAAGAAGGTTGTCTACCGCAGGTTACAGTAAATCTACTAACATCATGAGGCATACTTAAGACGATATGTGAGCTACAGTGTCGACCCTCACCATGTTGGCCATATTACTGTGACGTAATTTGTTACCAGGAACACGAACAGGGGACTTGATTGGGTTTTGATTAGTAGGTCACATATGACATTGATTAGTCTTCGCTACAACCACAAATACATAATAATAATAATACTAAGCTAATCGGAATAAAAGATTTCGATAACAGCAGTTATCGTATGCATGATATCTCCAAGTACAGAATCATTTACATAATAATAATATTGCTAATAATAGTTGCCCATCGAGAGCCAAATTGCGACAGTATCAGACTTTTGCTCAGAAATGTGTTTTCTTATAGCTGTAAAGACCAATCCTGGAACTGCATACTCTGCCACATTTGGAGTACACATGTCGGGAACCGGCTGTGAAATCTTCGTGCGTTTTTTATTTTAGGACAGGACGCTCTAGCTGAGCCTCCGCAATGGTTATATTCTCTGCGATCTGAGCCCCTTCAGTGATACTAGCTCTCCATGCGGTACGGCTCTGTGCAAGCATCTCCCAGGAGGGGACATCAATGTTTAAACTTGTCAGAGACATCTTTCAAGGAGTCTCTGCAGCGTTTCTTCTGCCCACACCCCCCCCCTCCCTCTTTCCCTCTCACCCTCGCGTCTGCCTGCTGTCAGCTCACCGTACAACAGCTGCTTGGGGATGCGCTCATCTACCTACCACGTTATACATCTTGCTTCCAGTATTCAGCGACATGGATTGCCTTGTCACATGCCTCCAGCATGTCGCACCTATTGCATGTTTCCTGGAGGTCGGGGCAGG
The DNA here is from genome assembly GCA_036924085.1 of Ariolimax columbianus. Taxonomy (NCBI): domain Eukaryota; kingdom Metazoa; phylum Mollusca; class Gastropoda; order Stylommatophora; family Arionidae; genus Ariolimax; species Ariolimax columbianus. Next base: position 47,105,519 of record JAVGWX010000007.1, read on the forward strand.
TCATCAGGTGGTCTGGGTCCTGTATTACGCCGCAATCACACGTGTCATCATCTGTGTATCCCCATCGCTTCATATTCCTCCTGCACCGTGATACACCAGTTCGGAGTCTGCTCAGCCACTTCCATGTTGTGTATGGTAGATGATGTCCAGGAGCAGGTTCCTCCCGAAGTTCCACCTCTGGGGCCTGCACCAATTCGATACGACGACTTTCAGGGTTTGTCTGTTTGGGGTTTTTTGTTTTTAGAAAGGTATGTCTGGATTTGAGTCTTGTGTTTTGTATCTGATGTCCACACATTTAGTGCCTTGGGTCGTGCTCCTGTTTTTCTTGTTCCACTTCTGCTGTGACGCTTCTTCAGATCTCGGGGAGTGCTATGCCAGTTATGGGATATTTTATCAATGGGGATGGGTTTTAGGCCCCCTGATACTATTCGACCCGCTTCATCTGCCATGCAAAAAAACATGTTTCGTCCACTTTATCTGAGCTATATACATAAATTTATCGTTGCTCAACATGTTAGTTTTGCTAAGAATTTCTAAGTCCAGCATATTGTCATACCACCATATCCTGATCAGCCTTGGCAGACAGATCAAACGACTGAGCAGCCTGGTATGTCAGGTTTTCACTGTCAATGTTTCAGAGTTCTTTAGTTCTTAGTTCTTAGTCAACCTGTACTTCTAAGGTGGCAGATGCACCTATGCAGGTCCCAGCTCTAATATGAGCTGGATGTAGCCGGGAGGAGGATTTCCTGCTTAGCGGGCTAGGCTCGAGCAGCTTATTACCCGGTACGTTAGGACAAGTGCAGCGGAGGGTGGCTAACCGATGTGCGAGTCCATCTTAATAGACTCAAACACTAGAGTAAAGTAGACCCACAGCCTGTTAGGCGCCATCTATGCTGCTCTAAACTAACCACTTAACCATGGCCGGTGTTATGCCATTTCACACAGTTAGTTACCACTTACGACATGCTCTCTGTCGGGCAGCGGTGCTATACTTGTCATTGTCATACACAAAGACCCCAGCGGAGCACTTGGGTTATGTCTCACAGACATGTAGTATTTTAAATTGGATAACGCCACACTATGATACATCATTACCTTCGTGACAACACTGATCAATGTCGGTTTCAGACGTCGCTTGAAGCCTCCCAAAAGCAGAGTTCGGCGTAGCAGTCCTTCGGGTAATTAAATGATCGCATTGTAAGCACCGCATTGCTGTATGCAACATAGTAATTAACCTCACAATCAATATTCACCTCTCTAGTGAGGATATTCCTAGGTAGGTGAAGCTAGCGACTGTCTGAAGATGTCAGTGAAACTAGTAACTGCATGAAGACGTCGGTGAAGCTAGCGACTGCCTGAAGACGTCAGTGAAGCTAGCGACTGCCTGAAGACGTCAGTGAAGCTAGCGACTGCCTGAAGACGTCAGTGAAGCTAGCGACTGCCTGAAGACGTCGGTGTTGTACAGTAATCTTATGTTCGATGTTCTGCTCATCACCATCATCATCATCTGGTTGATCAGCTCTAAGAATGGTGGTAAGGTTGTCGGAGTATGTCTCTCTGTTTTACCCTTTCCTCTGGCTGATCTGCTCTAAGAATGCATGTAAGGTTGTCGGAGTCTATTTCTTCATTTTACCCCATCCTCTGGTTGGTCAGTCCTAAGACCAGCTGTAAGGTTGTCTGAGCATGTCTCTACATTTGATCATATCTTCTGGCTGGTCAGTCCTAAGACCAGCTGTAAGGTTGTCTGAGCATGTCTCTCCATGTGATCTATCTTCTGCAGTTCTCTTCATTTCAACGTAGGTACGTATTTAATGTCTCTGCATACCTGAGATGTGAAAATGAGTTTTGATCGCTCCCTTCCTGTTTTCCTCTGAATCTTGTTCTATAGAATCTTCCGTATAAGACATTCATGACACAAATTGTGACCCAGCCAACTCAATCTTCGTGTTTGTACCACTTTCAACATTTGTTTTTGTATGCCTATTTTAGTGAGGATATTGGCATTGGATCTTAATCTTCTGTCTGTTCAACCCACTTGTTCCACTCGTAGCAACTACGTTACTCTGAGCCTTTGCGATGGAGTTTCACTCCGCTATCTGAGCACATTTTGTGGTGCAAGCGCTGGGTGGAACGATTATGTGCAAGTAACTTCAACGAAATGACATCGATGTTGACGCTTGTCAGAGACACGTCAAAGAACTCTTTACAGCATTTCTCATGTCACACGAATAAGCGTACGCATGTCCCGAGCTCACCTGTAACAGCGCCTTTGAGGTTTGATTATCGATCACGTGAACAACCCACTTTGTTCATCTTATTCATACATTCAATATCTACGAAGTTCACTAGGAATAAACTACACGAAATGCGAATTAGAAGATTATCGCAAACTAAATTATAATGAAATAATACAAGGCTCATTGAACACATACTCGGGAAGGATAGTCTAAAATAACATTGCAAAACCGGGACATGACGATGGCACTAGAAGCCAAGGAAGACATTCAAAAATCTTGGAAACCCAAGACAAATTTCATGGGAAAACAGTGTCATCATCAAGGGATAAATGGCTAAAGAAAGAATTGATTGTGAACGCCACCAGTCAAGATAACTTGATCATGTTGATGATTTGTTTATTTCTAGTTCCTAGTTCTTGGTCGACCTGTACTTCTACAGAGACGGATGCTTCTGTGCAAGTCCCAGCTCTTGTATGTGATGGGTGTATCCGGGAGGATGATTTTCCTCATAGCGGGTTAGACTCGAGCAGCTTAATACTCCGCTGCAGTGAGACACGCTGCCGAGGATGGTTAACCGATGTGCGAGTCCATTTTAATAGACTCTAGAGCAAAGTAGACCCGCAGCCTTTTAGGCGCCATCTATGCTGCTCTAAACAAACCATCTAACCATGGTCGGTGTATGTCATGTAACACAGTTAGTTGCCTCTTACGACATGCCCTCTATGAGGCAGTGGTACTATTCTTGTTCTTGTCATACACAATGACCTGATAACGATACGGTCTGATTTGTTAAATTTGAATATCAAACGTTCGAGACGTACACGTGTTTGAGAGCAGCTGACCTACTTCATCACAGTGCAATTTTATCTAACCTCAAAGTAGTCAAGGGTTGTAGAGTCCTCGCTTCTCAAACCAGAGGTACCGGTTTGATTCTCGCTATCGACACGCTCCAATAAACCCGGATGTAAATCAGCATCTCTCTTATTGATAGAGAAGGAAACCACTTAACCTCTAAAACAACTGAGGCCAAGCACAAAACGGAATTTATCACATCATCCCTGATAGCAGTGTATTCTTCTGGGCTACCTCTATAAATTTATATTACTGGTATCTTTCTGAGTAGTCCTTCGCATCCACTGCAGCAAGATCAGCGTCCTTCGTTCAATCCGCTGTATTCCCATTAAACACGATAACAAATACTCATGCCAAAAGGGCACATTCTGCCACCGTGTTCAGTATTTCATGCAATGTGAGAAATGCTGGGTGTTCCTCGGATGATTCCGTTTTCTTTCTTCAAGTTGCTCCCGTGCCTGGACTGGAGAGGATTGTTTACAATCACAGCACTCTCTCCTGGCTACACTGCGTTCTCAGCGACCGCGTTCCGGAGTTCTTTGAACGTCGATTCCCAGCAGTGGTGTCGTGTAACAATGGAATACTTAGGTGTACACAAAGGGATAAGCATGGTGTGTGGTTTGTGTCTATCGTACGAGTGCGGGGGAGTACAAGTGCGTGGGTGAAGTTGTAACCCAGCCTATGTGAATCTGTCTTCGTGGGTGAAGTTAAAAGTTAGTTTGTGTGAGTCTAACTTCGTGGGTGAAGTTAAAAGTTAGTTTATGTGAGTCTAACTTCGTAGGTGAAGTTAAAAGTTAGTTTATGTGAGTATCAGTCTGTAGGTACATGTATAATGTAAATGTGTTTCCATCGTACAGCAGATCTCTCTCCCCCTCCCATATCTTAACTCTTAGTTTTTAGTCGATCTGTACTTATACAGGGGCATATGTTCCTGTGCAGGTCCCAGCTCTGGTATGAGCTGCGTGTAGCCGAGAGAAACGTTTATTGCCTAGCGGGCTAGGCTGGAGCAGAATAATACTTCGCTGCGTTGGGACAAGCGCTTACGAAGGGTGGTTAGCCGGGATGTGAATCCATCTTAATAGAGGCAAACACTATAGCAAAGTAGACCCGCAGGCTGTTAGGTGCCATATATGCTGCTTTAAACAAACCACCTAACCATGGCCTGTGTTATGCGATGTTAGAGTTAGTCACCTTTTACGACATGCTCTGTGGGAGGCAGTGGTGCTATTCTTGTCCTTGCCATTAACAAAGACCCCGGCAGACAACCTCAATTTCAAGCCGCCGATATCATCCACCTTAACTCACCAATCGCTTCTTTTACCTCAGTCTGCAAATTTCTCCACCCTCCTTTCAACCGCTGTGTGTGAGTACATGTGTGGTGTGTGTGTGGGTGTGAGTGCCTTTATGAGTGTGTGTGTACTTGCGTTCGTATGCGTGCGAGTGTGTATGCGTGAGGGAGTGTGCGTTTTGTATGTTGTGGGAGTGAGCGAGCGTGTGTTAGCGTCTGTGTGAGTGAGTGAGGGAGTGAGTGTACATGTGTGAGTACACATGCATATATATATATATATATATATATATATATATATATATATATATATATATAAAACCACGTATCTCTGTATGTGCTTACGTATTAAATATGTACATACGTACAAGCACCAACAAATCAAACATGCTTTCTTTGGTTCTCTCCATTCTTAAAGATTACTACTTTGTTTGGTCTAGATACCTACATACGGGCTGCATTAACGGTCGGTACTGAGACTGGTGGCAGAAAATATTACTGGAAACCTGAGACACCTGGACTTTACAATTGTTTTCTTCATTTTAGTCCTTTGCTCAAGGGGTGAAGAGAATCCATCGTCGTGTGGCACAATTTATACATTAACTACAAAGATATGTGAAAATGGAACATCGCAGGCGTCAGGCCAGTGAGGATCGCAGCTAGATAATGGAGAACAGGTGGATCAAATCTTGGCAAGCCAGCTAGTCACCCGAGTGAAGTTACTACACACAGCTGACAATGTCAGTGTTTTGTCTGGCATTCTAACCGGAGATTCGAAACTCAAGCTCTTCACGAGCACAAACAAACAAAAAAACAAACACACCGGAGATTCGAAACTCAAGCATTTTACAACTAAACAAAAAGCAAAACCAAAAAAAAGAGGCCCGTCCGAGTCGTGAAAGAAATGGCAAATGGAATGATAACATGTCACTTAATTCAGCGGAGACAGAAAGGAATGACCTCCATCTTGTTGAGTATCTGGGTAAAGCATCCAGATTCCCAGGATATTGGATGACGAAGATTGGACCCAATCCCGTTTCCAATGACCACAAAAACAATCCCGTTTTTATTTCAGAGGCTATGAATAGATATGGTTCATTCAAAATTCGGTTGTCTTTTTTCAGGGGGAATAAAAAAATCGTGTATTTGTTGATAATGTGTTTTTATGTTTCTTGTTCATCTTTTGTAGAGAAATTGTTGCTAAATAAATACATATATTTCACTAATTGAGCAGCTAAACATAAGATTGTTTTGTAACAAACTAACATTTTGTAAAATACGAACATAATTTGATTATTTGTGAAAACAGTTTATTCTTTGTTATCTGTAAAATACGCTTTTAACGAAACAATTGCTAAATGAAAGTCTTTTTCGGGAGATACTAGAGGATACGATCCAGGTAAAAAAAAAAAGAAAGGCGGATTTTATTTGGTGGGGGGGGGGGAGGAGGGGGGGGGCGACCAAGACTCACAATTAAATCTCAGTCATACAGAGACATTCAAGTACAAACCTATGCAGCAACGGAGAGAGCCACAGAGGACAGGATCAAATGGTGGAGATTGATGTTGTAGTTGTTGTTACCGATCCAGCAGCAGCTGGGCTCTCACCCTTCAGCCCAGTGCCACGTGTTTATCAGTTGTTCTCTAATACCATACAGTGTTACATTTATCTGACCTTGAAGAATGAAGCGTTTGCCTAACATCGTTGAGGGCTGATCACTCAAAGAGATGATGATCATCGGCTTCATATAGGGTGTGTGCACAGCTGGCACTCTGTGTGTTGTGGTTCGAATCTGTTCAGCTGTTTGTAAAGTAGGAAGTTTTTGGTTCACAGCCAGAAAGTGGAGCTCTGATCCGTTCTTGTGAGTTGATTTACACTGTCATTTGGACTGAGGCTTGCCCTATGTTTGTAGATCTCCGTTCCCGTGTTTTCCGTGGCACATCTGTTCAGCCAAGTTTCTTTGTTTGCTGTTCTTATGAGTTGTTTGGCTGTTTGTAAAGTTGTTGCTGTGTGTGGCTGTTCTTGTCTTGATCACTTCTTTGATAGTATGTCTGCCTTGTTATTGCGATGTGTGCTTGAGTGTCCCGGGATCCACTGCTGAACTATTTTGTCAACATGGGAAGGTGTAACATGGTCAATCTCTAGAGATATTTGGATTTCAGGTCTACAATGGCCAGAAACGTATAATGTATAAAGAGCTGACATTGAATCTGTCAAAATAGCAATGTTTTGTGCTTTCGAAGAAAAGGCATCAAAAACTATCCCCAGATGGTACAAAGCAACATCAAGTGCAATTATTCCAGCTTCATAGTTGGAGCAAACATTGCATGCAACAGTCAGCTCATCAGAGGATCCGTCCGGGTATTCTGTATAAACGCTGTAACCTGCTTTGATGGTCGCTTTAAACGCAGATCCATCAGTATATCAATGTATTCATTCATCAGAATAGGCATCAATAGTTCTTTGAGCTGCTCGTATGAGAGTACTTGGATCTGAACTTTTGGTTGTATCCTCTATTAATTTTGTCAGTATTTCTGTTGTTTTAATGAGTGTTTTTGGTGGTATATCGTTTAATACTATCTGGAATTCTTCTTTCTGTGAGATGTGTCTGTTTTTTAAATTTTATTAACATGGTGAAGTACGTACTTTTGTTTATTTCTGCTTTTTGGCTGCCAGTTTTCCATAAGGAGTCTGTTGAGAGGATCCTGTTTCATTCTTCTACTTTGCACATAATCTTCCATAACAGCTTTATTACTCCGCTGGGGGTCAATCTGGTCGAGAGGTAAGGCACTCGCCTCTCAAAGCGATAAACGGGAACGGCGATGGTTCGAGCCTCGCAGGTTTCAAGCGACTCCTGGTCTCAAAGAAAGTGCATTCTGAATTATCCCCAGTCGTCTTGACTTATGTCCTGTCTCTAACTCAATGTTGCTCGGGACCAGAGAGTGAGGGTGATAACCAGACAGCTTCTTGTCCACCATAAACCAAATACATGCACAAGTTACTTCATCAAGACACAACCGTCTGCTGATGTCGCCATCAGCGCTTGCGATGAGCAGCCATCTAACTTTTATCTCAAGCGGTTCCACCTGTGTGTAGATTTCGCATTCTGCCGTCAGTGTTGTCTTATAAGCAACTGCTTATTTTTTTTTCAGCAATTGCAAAATAAAAATGCCACTTCTTTTTGTACAAAAACTTTAAAAAAAGGAATGTCTTTTTAAGAAAGAGGTCTGATTTTTTTATAGCATCATTTTCATCTGTTTTTAAATAGGTTAGTTGTCTTTACTGACTTGTTTGTTTGGTATCTGAATCTATTTCGGTGGAACAGCTGCTAAATATGGAAACCTATATTTTATTTTTGGAGTTAGAAATGTACAAAGTCTAGGCTTTGAATAGCATGTTGCTTCTTTGTTAAAATATATTGGTTTTCATACCTTGTTTTTTTATTTTAGAATATTTTAGTGAATCGTATATGTACAGATACCTGTCGATGGTATCTGGAGTTTTTAAACTCGGAGAAAAACTGGGAGTGGAATTTCAGAATTATATTTATGTGGAAGGACTCGCATAAACCGACTTACAGTCAAGAAAAGAAAAGAATTGTAAGTAATTTAATTCAGTTCTAAAGATAATAAAGGGAAACGGTAAATTAGACTAAAACAAGCGTTCAAAGTAGAACCGGTTACAGCAACAAAAGGGCACAGTTATAAAGTAACTGAAAAAAATAAATGGAAAAAAATGTTTAAAGTTAATTAAAGTTAAGTTTAACAAGATTTTAAAATGGGTATGGTCAGATACCGCACCTACACGAACAAAACCTACGCTACGACCAATAGGCCTTCATTAGAAGCAACAAATAACAACAATGCCGAACTAGCAAATCATAGAAGAAGGGATAAATACATGTATGCGGGATGTTAACATATAAGAAACAAATGGTCTACCTATCTGATATAGTGTCTTCCATCGCGACTGGTCGAGTCGAAAGCTCGACTGTAAATGATTAACTGAATTAATTGAAGAAAGGTCCAGGTTAGATATTAGATATACAAAATTAAAAAAATCAAATTGTGGGGAATGCTTGGAATACATTGTCATTGGAAATAGTGAGCGCAAGGTCAGTTAATGCAATCAAGAATAAATTGGATGCAAATAATAAATATTAGCTCAAGAGAAGTAGAACAAACTGGTTGAATACAGACTCTACAGAGTCTTCTAAACCAATAAAAATAAGTTAAGTTAAGGAACATGCTGTTGCCATGCCCGATGAGCACCTCCCAAAGCAGTGATGAAGGGTGATCTCAGAACAGTCAGACGTTCGTTAGGAGGCCAGCAAACGCTACAGAGACGCCTAAAAATGCGTGTCTGATAAAGCTTCAACATTGATGTCACCTCTTAGGACATGATTGCACATAATTCTTTCGCCAATCACGATAGCATTACACAAGGCGCTCAGGTCGAAATATCACCACTAAAGGCTAAGAGAAAGCGAGCTGGCCAAACAAATAGAACTCAAGAGGGTCTGACAGCCGGCTCTCACATGTGTGCCCCGAGTGCGACAAAATTGCCGTGCCTGTATTCGACTTTACAGTTGTATCGTCTTCTTCGGCATTTGTCATTCAAATAGCATTGTGACGTGGTGTCGTATTTTGCAGCGAGGCTGCGGTATCTGTCCCTTTCAGCACGACACATCCGAATTGAGCTGATGGTGTTGAGCACTGTGTTTGCTTTCCCACTGCGATCATTATTATTTTAGCCAGACTACACAAGTACAGCCTGTTTCCAGGGTGATCGCCTTGAGCCGAATTATGGTGTTGGTCAGCTCTGGTGCAAGCTGTCAGCTATGAACCCTTGGCTGCTGTCAGCTATGAACCCTTGGCTGCTGTCAGCTCATTTAATGTGCTATATCTTCAGCGATAAGAACAAATATGGCGGAACGTCTGATGCTGTCGACATCCTTGATAACCATGAGCAACTTTTCAATTATAACCATACCGGCGTTTTCGAGGCGCCATTATTGCATTGTTTACCTCGGAAAACAATTGATAGCATCATGTTTGATTCTTAAAACTGAGTATCCTAGGCTCCCCATCAGAGCTCATTTAAGTCGTTCCCGTTGTCCGAGACCTCCCCTGATAAACCACACAACCACTGCGTCTTTAACACTATTTTTACACGGAGTTACAAACATCTTGCCGAAAGTTTTATCCAACCATTTCAACGCTAGACATTTGCATCACGTTGGCTTAAAAGGCTGTGTGGGAATAATCATCTATTTGAAAATAAAACTGTTTTGTTCTGTGATCAGTTTTTATTGATGAACTTTTTCGTTACGAGAAATGGCTAAAAAAACACAAATGATTGCAAGCAAAGATTCTCAGCCAAGCAAGCATCAGCACTTATTCATTCATGGATTGAATTCGAGAATGATGATTTATCGAGTGGGGATAGTTCGTATGACTAGTATTAAGAAAATTACTGTAGTTTACAATTTTGTCGTACTCTGAAGACATGATGAGGGCGTCTTCCCAGGCTGGACCAAGTGTCTAGTTCTAGGCCAAGTAGAAGATCGAGATAGATCCGAACCTAGACATGTAAGAACAAGTACACCTTATAATGTTGGAGCAATATAGTTGTGTATTTAGAATATGAAATGCAAAAACATAAAACAGAAGGATAAGGAAGATAAAACGATGGTGTGGCAAAATATACTGATCTGACATGTTAGTCAGGTTCAGGCAAAATATACTGATCAGACATGTTAGTCAGGTTCAGGCAAAATATACTGATCATACATGTTAGTCAGGTTCAGGCAAAACATACTGATCGGACATGTTAGTCAGGGTCAGGTAAAACATACTGATCAGACATGTTAGTCAGGGTCAGGCAAAACAAACTGATCAGACATGTTAGTCAGGGTCAGGTAAAACATACTGATCAGACATGTTAGTCAGGGTCAGGCAAAACAAACTGATCAGACATGTTAGTCAGGGTCAGGTAAAACATACTGATCAGACATGTTAGTCAGGTTCAGGCAAAATATACTGATCAGACATGTTAGTCAGGTTCAGGCAAAATATACTGATCATACATGTTAGTCAGGTTCAGGCAAAACATACTGATCGGACATGTTAGTCAGGTTCAGGCAAAATATACTGATCAGACATGTTAGTCAGTTTCAGGCAAAATATACTGATCATACATGTCAGTCAGGTTCAGGCAAAACATACTGATCGGACATGTTAGTCAGGTTCAGGCAAAACATACTGATCGGACATGTTAGTCAGGTTCAGGCAAAATATACTGATCAGACATGTTAGTCAGGTTCAGGCAAAATATACTGATCATACGTTAGTCAGGTTCAGGCAAAATATACTGAGCAGACATGTTAGTCAGGTTCAGGTAAAATATACTGATAAAACATGTTAGTCAGGTTCAGGCAAAATATACTGATAAGACATGTTAGTCAGGTTCAGGCAAAATATACTGATCGGACATGTTAGCCAGGTACAGGCAAAATATACTGATCAGACTTGTTAGTCAGATTCAGGCAAAATATGTGAGCCAAACATCCGGAAGAAAGACAGAGGTCCTCGCAGTTCAAACCCAATCATATTCGATAACAACAGAATACAAAATAATAACTTTGTCTTCGAAAAAATCTATCGACAGAAATAAGCACCTTTTTTCCCTTGCTAAAGTAGTGGAGGAATATTGAAAACCCAGCATGTTTGTTTATTTCTCCCTAAACAGAATAATTACATTAGCTTTATCAGTGATTCAATCCACTTTCCTCCATATAAGCAGGAAGGTATCAAAACCACTGGGCCATTCGCTGCACGTAGTCCTTTGTCTTCGAGAAGCCTGATAACTTCACATCACCAAATAATAAAATAGTCATCGGAGATTTCAACTGTCAACAGCACCGAATCGGCGTACAATGAATCATACGCTAATGGCCAGGGGATTTGGGACCTGAGTCGACCAGAACGAATTACAGCTCTTTCACAACTCACTCAAAGGCTTGACAACATTCTGTGTACGCAAGGCGGGGAGCAACTGAAAGTAGACACATCGCAGAGGCGAACAACCGTTGTTGAATTAATTTTGAGGGCTCCTCATTCGTTACCAAATAAAGGCCCCTTCTTCTTGAATACATGACCCCCTAGATACAGTTACCGTACGAAGAAATAAATGCTGGGAGTCTACCCCAGACGACACATGACACGCCTCTGTAAACCGTTATTTACGCCATGACACGGGACTCTACATTTGTTGTCTCTTCGAGGCTTGTCAGCACCTACGCCCACTTCAATTGCGTTTTAATGTACACGTTCAATGTATTTGTGGTCAGGTTTCGGTCTTTAAGAGAGTACAATCTATGTGGAGTAATATGTAGTGGCACTTGGACCATGATTTATATAATAATTATTAGTTAGGTAGGTTTTTAACCAGCCAAAGGTAGTAATCACATGGTCAGACACCCATCCAAGTACATACCTGCACGTACGAACACATCCCTTCACTGAAATTAGCTTCACTTCTTTGATGATCTTCTACAATGGGGCGTGCATGTATTTGTAAAAAAATCAAGGTTTGTCTCTTTGGATTCTACTGGCGAAAGCACCTCCCTTTCAACCCCAGAACGTAGTCCTTTGGGTGATAACAGGACGTATTGACCAGTGTGTGTATCTGTTAGTAATGTAAACGTTTTGACCAGTGTATGTAGCTGTTAGTAATGTAAACGTTTTGACCAGTATGTGTATCTGTTAGTAATGTAAACATATTGAACAGTGTGTGTATCTGTTAGTAATGTAAAAGTATTGACCAGTGTTTGTAGCTGTTAGTAATGTAAACGTTTTGACCAGTATGTGTATCTGTTAGTAATATAAACATATTGAACAGTGTGTGTATCTGTTAGTAATGTAAAAGTATTGACCAGTGTATATATCTGTTAGTAATGTAAACGTTTTGACCCGTGAATGGATGCGTTTATGTATCTGTTTGTTGTTGTTTCGAATGCCCACAATGAGTAGGCTTATTCTTTTGTGCGCCCTGGAAAGGACGTTAGTACTGGGTTGCAGTAGCTTTCCTCACATTCCGAGCGTGCTGATGTAGGTGGGCCCTGGTCCTCCAGGCGGCTGTGCTATGATTGGCTTCAACTGTGGGTGGCTCACAACTACGTATATGTTTGCATTGTGTAGCACTATGACAGTTTTTCAGTAGTGTTAGTCTTAGTTGACCTGTACTTCTACAGGGACGCATGCCTTTATATAGGTTTCAGATCTTGCGTGAACGGGATTAAACCGGGAGGAGGATTCCCTGCTTAGCGGGCTAGGGTCGAGCAGCGTATTACTCCGATGTGATGGGACAAGTGCCGCGGAGGGTGGTTAACCGATGTGCGAGCCCATCTTAATAGACAAACACTAAGGCAAAGTAGACCCGAAGCTTCTTGGGCGTCATCTACCCTGCTCTTGACAAACCACCTAACCATGGTCGGTGTTATGCCGTGGCACATAGTAAGCCGCCTCTTACGACATGTTCTTTGTGGGGCAGTAGTGTTATTCTTGTCTTTATAATGCACAAAGACCCCGGGGGACGACTCAGAATCCCACAATACAGTAGTTTTACTAATCCTTTCTGTACGCGGAGAAGTGGTTATACGGAGACAAATCACGGACATGCCCAGTCAAACTGGACACGAAGTGATTCGAACTCGATATACTGGAATTGCAAACCATGTCGTAACAAAATAGGCGATCGTATATTCCCAGGGCTACCACCTAACGGTTGGTAACAGATACTGGGATTCACATGGCAAGTCACCGGGGAATTTGTCTCTGCCAACAAATTCAACAAAGGAGGCCATACATCCCCACGGTGTCTAAAGTGGGGACACAAGTGGACTGAAGATAGATAGATTGATATATATATATATATATTACAGTTGTTGTCAGGACAACGGCTAATAATTTACTCTTCTTGATGTTCAACTGTCAATGCGAATTGCATGTGCATAGAGGGTACATGGGACCCGGAGTTTATCGTGCGTCTCTGATAGGCTGGGCGCCAGATCTCTCACCTTCAGATACACATTGTCCCAAACTCCTCTCTTTATAGACACTGCGTCCTGATCTCCCCCCTTTATAGACACACTGCGTCCCGATCTCCATTTATAGACACACTGCGTCCCGATCTCCCCCTTTATAGACACACTGCGTCCAGATCTCCTCCCTTTATAGACACACTGCGTCCCGATCTCCTCCCTTTATAGATAAACTGCGTCCTGATCTCCTCCCTTTATAGATACACTGCGTCCTGATCTCCCCCCTTTATAGACACACTGCGTCCTGATCTACCCCATTTATAGACACACTGCGTCCCGATCTTCTCCCTTTATAGACATACTGCGTCCCGATCTTCTCCCTTTATAGACACACTGCGTCCCTATCTTCTCCCTTTATAGACACACTGCGTCCCGATCTTCTCCCTTTATAGACACACTGCGTCCCGATCTTCTCCCTTTATAGACACACTGCGAATCATTTTTCACTTCCATTACTTCCATCATCTCTGTCGTTATTTACAAAGTATATCGTCTGATTGATCGTTGTTAAGATCTATCCTTGGATTATAACATTGTCAATCCATGATCCGTAACATTATTAATACATGATTTTGTGTCATTGTAATTCCAAGAATCTGTAACACTGTCCATCTATAAATCTGTGACACTGTCAATATATTAATCAGTAACATTGTCAAACCGTGATTGTGTAACATCATTGTCAAACCGTGAATCTGTAACATTGTCAATTCATAATTATGTTACAGATTCTTTGATTGACAATGTTACATATTCACGGTTTGACAATGACGTTACAGAATCACGGTTTGACAATGTTACTGATTAATACATTGACAGTGTCACAGATTCATAGAGTGAAATTGTCAATCAAAGAATCTGTAACAGTATCAATACATGATTTTGTAAGACAGCCAAATCATGATTCCGTAACATTATCAAAAGAAGGGTTTTTCATAATTGTCAATTCGTATTTTTCTTGCTCCAAACCCCAGATGTTTGAGGTGTCATGCATCGAAATATATATGTCGTTGAGGAGACCACCGAGGGTTGTGCATGTGGTTTGCATTCTCGCGCTGTAAAACCATTGCTATAAAACGAACTGCAATCGATCTTTTCTCACATTTGTTTAGGTTAGGTCCATGCAGCGCTAGACAATTTGTCAGCAAATGGAACAATGGTGTGAAGACAAGTTAAATTAAGTTAGACAACAGGGAAGAAAATTAATTGCCACAGAAACATCTCATATCAGAGCAGTTGCATGCATTTTAGCGAACGTCTCAGAGCGACACATACAAAACTGGTGGTACCGCCATGCTCTTGTAGGAACTGTCAAATGAAGAACATATGCATACCATTTAACAATGAAATGTATCTACGATTTGTTTCTTTTCAAGTATCACATACTTCTTCTACTTCTTCTTCTTTTTGATCTTCTTCTACTTCTTCCTCCTCTTTATCTTCCTCTACTTATTCTTCGTTATCAAACTCCCTCTACCACGCCTTTAAAAGACATGTCATTTTTTTGTACCTAGTAAGACTTCATTCTTCGATCGCATTACCTTAGCCAGTCTTCCCGGTTGCAGCCTGTTATCCAGGTTCGCCACATGGAAGTGGTGACGGGTCTTCGCAGCTCTATGTCGCTGACCGCAACAGCTTATGCACTCCCCAAATCATGATCCCATAAAACATACATTCATTACACATATCTCTCTTTCGCCTTCTATCACCCAGCGGTGCATAGACCATCAACCAACCCTCGCCAAGCAGCTCTGTCATGTGCTATCACCCAGCGGTGCATAGACCATCAACAAACCCTCGCCAAGCAGCTCTGTCCTGTGCTATCACCCAGCGGTGCATAGACCATCAACCAACCCTCGCCAAGCAGCTCTGTCCTGTGTAATCTTTTCCCCTTCCTTCCAGCTTTTTCTTGTTTTCTTTACTTTCGCCTCCAGATCTCGTCTCCATGTATTCCTTGGTCTGCCAATGGCTCTCCTTCTCTGGGGGTTCCATGACAGGGATTGCCTGGTGATACTGGCCTGGGGTTTTCTTAATGTATGATCCATCCATCTCCACTTTCTTCCTAAGATTTCCTGTTCCAATTTACCTTGTCCTGTTCTCCTCCACAGTCTGCCGTTTGTAACTTTGTCAAATAATTTTTTACCAAGAATCTTTCCCAGGCATCTGTTGACAAAACCCTGCAGTCTCCTATAATTGCCTTAGTTCATCCTCCAGGTTTCCGCTCCATACAGCAAGACTGGCTTCACATTTGAATTGTTGTCCTTCTTGTTTCCTTGGAGTTCCATCTTGGTTTCAATATTCCGAATGCAACTCTTGCTTTTTGTATCCTTGTTTTTATATCCTCGTCTGTCCCTCCTTCCTTGTTTATGATACTTTCTAGGTATGTAAATACCTCTACTTCTTCCAGTGGCGTTCCTTTCATCCTGATTGGTTCTGTGTTTGCTGCATTGACCATATTTACTTTTGTCTTTTCCTCATGGATCTTCAAACCGGCTTGTTTAGAGGTATGATCCAGTCTATCCAGTATCCGTTGCATTTGGCTTTGGCTGTGGAACAGCTATTTATTCAAGATCCACTGGATTCCATTTAAATCATATGTTGTTACTTTCATAATCCAGTCCACTGCCAGGATGAACAGGAAAAGCGACAGTAAGCAACCATGTGGTACACCTTATTTAATGTTGAATGGCTCTGTGAGATGTCCTTTGTGTATAACTCTACATTGCATACTTTCATACGTCTGTCTCATTATGTTTCGGGGCTTTTTTTTAGTAATTTCATAGTGTTTCAATGATTTCCAGAGTATATCTCTGTCCAAACAGTCGAAAGCCTTTTCATAATCGACGAAATTGATGTACAAACTCCAATTCCATTCCAATGATTGCTCCAAATTATCCACAATGTGGATATCTGGTCAATGCATGAGCTATTCTGTCTGAAGTCCCTTATCCCCCCTCATCCTGTTATCCACTGTCTTTTACAACCTTCCTAGTTTGTTTTTTTTTAGTTCCTTTCATTTTAATATATTATGAATGAATAATAAATTTCAATTCGGCTTATTTCTCTATTCATCACGACGGTGTGCGTTGCACTTTGGTTTCATTTTGCGCCGGTCGACCCAGTGCATCTGACTTCAGCATACATTTTATGTTAGAGTCTGCTTCCCCTGGGTAACGGCCAGTGCTGTGATGGAGATCGAACCCAGCACCTGCGGGTTGTGAGCCGTGTCACTTAACCACTAGCCAACCCTGTCCTCAACCTTCCTAGTATTACTCTATTTAACACCTTTCCCGACACTGACAATAACTTTATTCCTCTATGGTTTTCATTCCTGTAAATCTCTATTCTTAGACAATTTCACCAGGTAGCCATCTGTCCAATCTTTTGGTAAGCTGTCTTGCTCCCAGATGGCGCCTTTCATGTTAGTAGATGTTTCAATATCTTATTTTATGGTATCCAGTGGTATACCATTAGGTCCTGCTGCTTTTCCGTTCCTTAGAAACTCTATTGCTCTTCTAATCTCTTCTTTACTTGGATTATCACAGTTTATCGGCAGGCCCTCCTCTGCAGGTGGTTGTTCGGTGCTGGTCTGTTCAAAAGCTCTTCAAAGTATTCTACCCATCTTTTCTATCTTTTCAAGGTTAATTATTTTTTTCCCAAGTTTATTTTTGATTAGTCTACCTTGTTGATATTTCCGGATAGTTAGTTCGTAGCCTCATATAGGTCTTTTATATTTCCATTTCCTGCATCTTCTTCCGCATCCACAGCCAGACCATCAATGTAACGTATTGTGTCCGCCTTGGTGCCCTTTTTAACATCCATGTTGCTCTCTACATAATCTTTCTGTACTGTACTTTTTGCAGCTCTGGCTTTACTATTTAGTAAGGCCATTTTCTTTTTTCGCCTCTTCTCGATCTTAATGATTGTTTCTGCTGGTATCCATTCTTTATGCTGCCGTTTCTTTATTCCTAACACTTCATCGCATGCAATTTTCCATGTACTTTGTACTTGTTCCCATTTATCCTCAATGCTGGCCCCCTTCATCTAGCTGCTCCAGTGTTTGATATGGATTCCTGTGTGTTATACGGAAATCGCTTTTATTATCATCTTTTTTCAGATATTGTACGCAGTACCGTGACCTTCTGACTTGCATCGTTCTGTTTATTCTTAACTTCAACTGTACCTTTGCAATCACTAACAAGTGGTATGAGGCCACATCTGCTTCCCCGAAGACCCTGCCATCTAACAATGATCGTCTAAATTTGGAGTTGACGCAGATATGGACAATCTGTTTCTTCGTTTTCTGGTCTGGAGACACCCATGATGCCTTATGAATGACTCTGTGTGCAAACATACTTCCTCCTATGAATAATTTGATTCCTGCACAAAAATCTACAAATCACTCTCCATTTTTGTTTAGGGCTCCTAGTCCCTTCCTCCTCATGATCTCCCCATATCCCATGTTGTCCTTTCCTATTTTTGCGTTGAAATCTACCATTAGTATGATAATGTAACTCTTCCCTGTCTCCTCCACTAGTTGCTGTAATTTGCTGTAGAAAATCTCTGTAACTGTTTCTTCTTTTTCATTTATTGGGGCATATCCCTGAATTACATTTACCTTCCTATTCTTTGCTCGAAATGTAGGCATCAACAGTCGTGATCCGCTGCTCTCCACTCTATGAGCGCACTTTGGGCCTCCGCTGAGAGCAATAGAGCCACTCCCTCTGTGTGTGGTGCATTTTTCTCTTCCTCATGTCCTGAATATATCACAGTCTCCCCTGTTGCCAATAGTACCTTCCCTGACTGAGTCCATCTAACCTCACTCAGCCTAAGGATATTAATGCCACATTTCTCCCTCTCTTTTGCAATTTTCGCTGTCTTCTTCTCCTCCCACAATCGTTCTAACATCCCAGGTACAGAGTCTAAAATACTTCCTTGTCGAAAGAAAGATAGTCGGCAGCCCTACTTCTTGTCGAGTTTGACCCTGCTGAGGGAACCTTTCCCTTAAAGGACGGCTTTTGGTTTGTTTTGGTTGTTGTTTTTGTAGCAATTGTTTTTTTGATGAGTTGGGATAGCTGGCCCCACGTCCAACCTTCCTCCTTGCTCATCCGGGCTTAGGACCGGCCATGGCGGAGATCATTCCACATATACCACCATCAAATCGTCGATTCCTTTCAAAACAAGTTGAAGACAAATGTGTCTTAGCAAAAGGTGCAAATATCGCAGTCAAACTGTAAACTACGACACATAGCATACTCTGGACAATATCCTGCTCATATGAAAGCCCTCTCCACGACTTGGCAGTAGGAATGTGAGAACGAACGACGATGAAGAACAATATCTCAGAATCATATGCAACATGTGTATAGTATCTCCATATCACATACAACATTCGTTTCATATATCCAGATGACAAACAGCATTTCTTTCATATTTACGTATAGCATTCAAGAATTGTTTTAATCCCCTATATCAGAGATAGGATTTGCGTCATATACACTAATTGTGTCATATTAACCTCCAGCCGTTATCTTCACCTGCCACATGCATCTTCTCATATTTCTCTTTTCGGCCTTCATAATTTCTGCCTTATCCGCACATCAACAGAATATTTATATTTGCTTGAAACTGCTCTTCGTTTAAAAACAATATTTTGTTTCAAAATTCTTGCCCCCACGCGAACCAGAGAACTTTAGAGAAATTGTGTAATGAATTGAAGATTTGAGATTAAGGAATTGGCAAGGGAAGTGCATGGGAGATGAAGAGAGATTGAGCAGGACAGCAATACGTGTTTCCGCCCTGCAAGATATTTATGTCGACATTCTTGGCCACTCTCTGACTAATGGCCGCCGACTTATATATTGCTTTTATTGTCCTGTGAATTATAATTGTTGCTTCTGTTCTTCTTCTTCGATCAACTGATGATGTGCTTCTTGCTCGGTTACGTTCACTAAGGAGACTGTGCGTTTCAGGTCTTCGGCGGTCTCCCACATCTGTTCCAGCAGGGTCGCTTCCCCGGATCAGACTTCCTCTCTTTGGTCTGCATAGGTAAGGCAGTCCTGCAGAATATGTTCTGGTTTTTCCTTGGGTGCTCCAGAGTCTCACGCGGCGATGTCTCTAAGGCTCATTCTGTGGAGGTGAGATTTGAGTCCCGTTCTGAGTCTAAAGATATTTCTCTACCTATCTCTGCAAAGCTTGTCTATGCTGTAATTTTCTGGCTTGCATTCTTCTATTATGTCCTCATGAATCGATTGATATGTTGCTGCTGTATTTGTTAGGTATTTTCGTAGGTCCTGTCTCCGTGACAAAGATCTTCTGACCGTAACACAAGTGACGTAATATTGTTGCCCCGGGCGGTAATTGTACCTAGTTAGATATATTTGTGTTGGCTAATAATGGGTGTGGAGACTAACGTCTGCCTAGACAGTACATGTTGGTCGGACAATGTTAGTCAAGGTCAGGAAACATATACGGACGGACTAAGACTCCTAGTTGACTCCACGCAGCTCTCCCGGTAAAAAGCTGTTTCATGGCGGTCTGGTTAACGAGGAGGTGGATCGACGCAATCCCGGAAGTAGTGAGCGATACACAGATGGTGCCAAACATAACACAACTCTTTATACTTCCCCACCGCCTACCTCTAAATCCATGACCTCCCTACTCCCCACCCCAGGTACTTTTCTTTTATTTTCTCAAACTGTCTACCCCCTTACCCTCCCATCCACCCCCCCCCCCCCCCCCCCGCCATGAAATGTACTCGTGATTCATGGTTTTCATTTCGATAGAAACTGCACTTTTCTTCTTTATCACCTGCTCTCAATTACCCACATCCGTTTCCATCGAACAATTGAAGGTCACTCTCTGGCTTGTCTCGTCTCCATACACATTATCTGATTCTGCATGTTATCTTCATATGAACCCATCCCAACTCGGAAAACAAGTTATCCATTCTTCTATTCTTGTAACATATAAAAGGTTTTGTTTCGAGAGATTGTTTAGCTGGATGCAACCGATATAATGATTTCATGTTAAGAAAGATCGACTCGAGCAGCTTATTACTTCCCTGCGTTGTGACATGTGCCGCGGAGAGTGATTAACCGATGTGCGAGGCCATCTTAATAGACTCACACTAGAGAAAAGTAGACACGCAGCTTGTTAGGTGCCATCTGTGCTGTTCTTAACAAACCACCTAGCCATGGCCAGTGTTATGCCCTGTCACACAGTTAGTCACCTCTTACGACATGCACTTTGTGGGGCAATGGTGCTATTCGTATCCTTGTCATACACAGAAACTACTCGGGTTATATATATACATATAAATATATCCCAACATTGATAAATTCACGTAAAGCTCGACACCAGTTTCGTGTGCTTCTTTCTTCACTCGAAACGGATTGTTTCTGGTAACTGGTTGTAACTTCCCTTCACTTTCTTTGACCTTATGTACAACGTGGGCGTTGATTCTCCATGCTCTAGTGCAATGCAACGATTGTCAACAGGTTCTCCACTCACTATTACGATTGGGGTGCCGATCCCCACCTCGATTGTCAGGCTGCTGTAGCATAACCGGTTTCCAGTCGCACGGTAGGGGCTTAGGTGAAGGTGGAGTAATGTATGTTGCTCCATGATCCTTGCCGAATCGACTTGAACAATTAGCTATGACAGCAGTTTGATTGATTGATGTTAAATACTCCCATTGAGTAAGTTCTCTTTTTTTGTGCGCCCTGAATTGGGCGTTAAATGGCGAGTTCCAGCAGCTATCCTCACATCCCGAGTATGCTCCTGTAAGTCGACTTATGTCCTCCAGACTCTTGTGCAATGCTTGGCTTCATGTCGCATATTACGACGGAGGATCACGTCGATCGTCCACCACGTATGCCAGGCCGCCATCAAAACAATCCGTTTCCAGATAGAACTGCGAGGAAATTGAGGTTGGGATCTTGCCCATTATATTTTGCCTGACCTTGACTAACATGTTCGATAAGCATATTTTACCTGACCTTGACTAACATGTTCGATCAGTATATTTTACCTGACCTTGACTAACATGTTCGATCAGTATGTTTCACCTGATTTTGACTAACATTTTCGATCAGTATATTTTACCTGACCTTGACTAACATGTTTGATCAGTATATTTTACCTGACCTTTACTAACATGTTCGATCAGCATGTTTTACCTGCCCTTGACTAAGATGTTCGATCAGTATGTTTTACCTGATCTCGACTAACATGTTCGATCAGTATATTTTACCTGACCTTGACTAACATGTTCGATCAGTATATTTTACCTGACCTTGACTAACATGTTCGATCAGTATGTTTTACCTGACCAGACTTTAGTTTCCTATCCTCTGCTATGAAAGATTGCTGGCCCTTTCATGACGGACTACAAATAGATGTCACCATTTATTCGTAACTCTATACCAGTTTTTTTGGTTTTTATTTCTTCTTGCGACGTTGTCTTTTCAGGTCTCTGTGATGAAAGAGTTTCTTTCACCCTGACGTGGCAATTCAGGATACATCTCCACTTGGATCTATCTGCCCACTTTGATCTATCTGACCACTTGGATCGATCTATCCACTTGGATCGATCTGTCCACTATGATCGATCTGCCCATTTTAATCTATCTGCCCACTTGGATCTATCTGCCCACATAGATCGATCTGCCTACTTGGATCGATATGCCCATTTGAATATATCTGTCCACTTGGATCTATCTGCCCACTTGGATCGATCTGCCCATTTGAATCTATCTGTCCACTTGGATCGATCTGCCCACTTGGATCGATCTGTCCACTTGGGTCGATCTGCCCATTTGGGTCGATCTGCCTACTTGGATCGATCTGCCTACTTTGATCGTTCTGCCCACTTGGATCGATCTGCCCACTTGGAACGATCTGCCCATTTGGATCGATCTGCCCATTTGAATCTATCTGTCCACTTGGATCTATCTGCCCACTTGGATCGATCTGCCCATTTGAATCTATCTGTCCACTTGGATCGATCTGCCCACTTGGATCGATCTGTCCACTTGGGTCGATCTGCCCATTTGGGTCGATCTGCCTACTTGGATCGATCTGCCTACTTTGATCGTTCTGCCCACTTGGATCGATCTGCCCACTTGGATCGATCTGCCCACTTGGATCGATCTGCCCACTTGGATCGATCTGCTTATTTCGGTCGATCTGCGAATTCGGCTTTCCAATATTTCACACACATCTTTGAACCTCGAAGCAACCGGGGCTGGAAAGAACATACTCTGCGGGATATCACAGTCCAACACAGCCAGATAGGCTCTTACATGGAATCATCAAGGTAAGACAGAGAGAAGTAGACCTAAATATAGGCAAAGAAGAGGATGTAAGAATGAACTAAAATTAAATTATTACACCTGCGGAGAGGCAGAAAGAGCACTCGGGACCGTGCATATTGGCGGGATGTTGATAATGGTCTATGTACCGAGTGGAGCGACGGGCTTTGATTGATTGATTGATTGATTGATACGTATTTGTATCTGATTGTAATGTGTTCCACTACGGCAGTTCTAAAGCACAGTAGATTCTCTAATCATTTCTACACGCAGAGAAATGAGCTCGGAGAGAACAATTCCGCACATGTCAGGCCAAACTGGACACGAAGTGATTTCGAACATGGTATGTTGTAACTGCGAACCAAACTAGCGCTAGATTTACACCCCTACACAAGCACCTCCCCCCAATGTAACAGCAGCTTTACTGGAGCGACTGTAAGGCTATGGGCTAAGAAAGAATGCTCTGGATTCCCACAAAAGTTGTTATACAGGAAATTATAAAAAGTGCATAGCTCTTCTCCATCGAGTTGAAAAGTGAATGAAGAAGATAGGACAGAGGTAAAAGTGCAGATTACCAGAACAGCTGTCACCAGTGAAATACCCCAGGTATTTCCATCACAAAAGACGTTGATTATGGTTCCTATCATTTCACTCAGATTAGAACATAATTATCGTCTTCTGTTTTCATCTTTTCTATTCGTGCAAGGACCAGTGTTTCTCAAAATGTGAATCGCTAACGTTGACTCCTCTTTATGTCGATACTGCTTTAGAGTCTGCTACGACAACCGTCCATAAACACAGTTATTGGGTTCAGGCTGTGTGCAATTAGGATAATGTCTTTTAGATTTAACCTAACCTGGAGTTGCATGGACGCCGCGAGTGTTGGGCCATAATGGTGAGCGTCGTTTCTTATCCTATATGTCATGGCCTGCTTTTAGAGCTAGTGGGCAGGGACGCCCTCGACATATGTCCAATTAGAATCAAACGGCGATGGTTTATTTAACATGGCCAATGCGCTTTCAAGGCCTGTCCGTGGGGTGGATCGATCCAGGCGACCTAGGTCACTTCGCTCGATTTCTCAATGCTGCATTTTCCAGGAATAGTCTGTAGGAGCTGTGTTGATTGTAGTAAACTGTATCTAGATGTGAGTCTTGTGCACTGCACCTGTTCTCCAAACATATGGTGCCTTGGATCATTCGACTGTTTCTCTATATCAATTTCTGATGTGATACTTCTTCGTGTCTCAGGTGGTGCTTCGTCAAATACGGGACGTATTTCTTTTATTTGGTAGATTGTATGACACGCTACAACTAAGAGCATAAACATAGAGTTGAAGTGTTTCTCCATTCCCGAAAATGACATCATATAAGTGACCCATTTATGACAATAACATTATATGCAACCCGAAAGTTGCCCGTGTATGACAATAACATCATATACAACCCGAAGTGACCCATTTATGACAATAGCATCATATACAACCTGAAGTGGCCCGTGTATATAACAACTTTGAGAAACACCTCACTACATCAGTATACTCAACCTTTGTGCACCGATCCTGACCCGATACGGGTTCTTGTGATGATATTAAGGCGCCGAGGAAATTATTTTTTGACTTTCCGGGACGGAACGGTAAACCAGGTTAGGAAAGATACAACCATTTGTTATCATGTAAACAGAGACAGAGTACTTTTAAATGTCTTCTGAGGCTTTCCCCTTTCGATGCATTGCAGTACAATGGCTGGCCAAAAAAAGATCTAAACTTTAGCTACAAGAAAAATAAAAACTGACTTACGTATTTAGTTGAACCATAATCCTCTTCGAAGTGTGCCCCCTCATGAGTTGCCCCAATTCTTCCAGCGGTGTTCTCACTACTGAAAACATTTCCGGAAATAATTTTTTGGGATCTCCATCAGGCGCATCGTCGCAGTAGTCCTGATATCTTTTGTCCTTTAATCTCGACATTTTCAGCGGTACACTGAGTCAAAATGAGCCAAAAGTAGCAGGGAGACTTGTTTTGCAAGTAGGTCGACAGTGGAATCACTCTAATACCGCGTTTCAGTAAAATAAAATCCATGTAAGATTCGATGTGTGAGTTGGAGGATCAGTTACGACAATGATGTGACCCATGTTTCGAACCTCATCCGGGAACTTTTGCTACTTGCACTCTCCAAGCGACAGTGTTGCTCAATTCAAACGAAAATTAAGAGTATCAATAAGGGGTGATACGAAACATATGTTATATACTGAGGTACTATCTATTCAATAAACTGAGGATAGATGCTACTGATGAATGGTACAGGGATAATGACCGCTGACCATATGCTGCAAAATTGCCCGACATACGAGGACCAGAGAAAGCACATGTGGCCATCACCACTGCCAACACTAGACAAGCTCTATGGCAGTGTCGTAAGCCTCAGGATGGCTGCTGATTTCTTCGAACAAATTCAAGTTGACGTCTGACAGCGTACGAAGAAGAAGAAGAAGAAGAAATAAATGTTACTTAGGATGATAAACTGTCTGTCGCCAAAGACAGCCGAATACACGAGGGCAGGCTTGTGAGGGAAATGGATATTGTTTTTTAATAGATGAACGGAATGAGAGAGAGAAAAAACGGAGGTAATGGACAAGTTTATGATAACAATCGACGTACTTATTTGAGGGTTTGTGTGGAGACGAGAGACGTCAGAGATAATCGACCAGTTTATGATGGAGATATGTGAAGTTATTTCAGGGTTTGTGTGGAGACGAGAGAAGTCAGAGATACAGCATCAAGCAAGCAACCACAAGCTTTTACCAAAATGGCAAAGAGGTGGTGGAGAAATCAGCTGCCTACTCCACTACTACAACGGGTATGAGGATTTTGAGGCGGCAACAACGGCTTTGACTTGGTTGGTGACTCAATCGGTGGCACACGCAAGTGATACTGTCAGACTCGCATGGTATCACTTCGTAAAACAAAAAGGAGGGATCAAGACGCCGAGAAGTGCATGAGGTGCAGTGGCCAGCGACTCCAAGCTGGCTGCTAGCGTCAGGGCCTGCGAACCAGAGCTGCTAAGACTCTTCTACACCTTCACGCGTCGATCCTGGATAACAGGCTGCAACAGAGCAGACTTGCTGAGGAGAAGGAATCGAGGAGGAAAGGCCAACCCGGTATTCAAAAATGATTGCTGAAGTCGGATGTAGGTGCAAATATCGCAGTAAAGCTGTAAACCACGACACAACGCAATCCGTTCTCAAGACGACACCCTGCTACTTGCAAAACCATTTTGAGAGCTTGGTAACATGAATTTAAGAATGAGCGAAGAAAAAAAAGATGAAAAGGTGCAATCTAAGAAGAGAGTAAACCTCTCTTCTAAGAAACTTGCTATACACTGTGCAACATGGATCTACTGCCCGGGACATGCAAGCGCAACGAAAGAGCTGATGTGCTGGCTAGACGAGCTGTGATGAACGAATGGCGAGAGACAGGGTTGAGTTGATCTGGGCAGTTATGGACAGTCTACAGAATGATGAAGAGACAGGGTTGAGTTGATCAAGGCAGTTATGGACAGTCTACAGAATGATGAAGAGACAGGGTTGAGTTGATCAAGGCAGTTATGGACAATCTACAGAATGATGAATATACAGAAGATAGCGAAAATGCATATGTGCAGAGGATGATAGATTTGGGAGTGTCTAGGGAAGAGTGGAAAAAGTGTGTCCTGTCTGCAAAGATCCGAAGAACACGAAACAACACCTGACTGGCACTGAGTATATATACTCTTGGCTGGCTCCTTGAAGACCTTGAAGCTGTACGGAAGCGTACAGAGCACTGAGTCGACTGCTGCGTTCGCTAGTGTCATTGAAGTTGAGGTCTGAAGATGAACGAGGAAGAAGAAGACGAACGGAGAACGGAGCACTTATGAGAATGTTCCCTGTTTGATAATGTGTGTTCCTATAATCAAGAATCAGAGATAGGCCGCGCAGTTTCTGAAATTATTTAAAAGAAAAACACCCCAAAAAAAACAAACCGAAGGAAGACCTGTACTTGTGCTAACCCACATGCTAACCTTGTTATGCAATTGTCATTCGTATTGAGTTTTACTGAAATCCTTCTCATATTTACGCTTGCCTTTATTTCGTGTCGTTTCTTTGTGACAAAGCAGACTTTGTTACATCAATAACGCAAATTTGATACAGTCAGTCGGGGCAGTGTAACCATTATCATATCTTAAAACGCCAACAGTGCAGACTCGGGTTTCCTAACCAGGACATGCTGTGTATCTGGAGAAATAATATGTTGTGTAAGGGCCGCTACATTTTGTTGGAAAGACGAATGAGGGTAATTGTGTTTTTAATTATCATTTTTTAGGTGACTGCATTCGTGTTCTGTTTAATTAATTCTTGCGTAAACTAACAGGGGGTCTAGAAAATGAGGAATCTTATTCCACCGTTTCATATATTTTTTGGTTTTTCTTTCACATAGAGTTTTATTTTTTTTCTTCAACTCTGGGTTTCCTCGAGGTATTGCAGTATTTCACTTGCCAATACAGGGATTGAAAGGTTAAACATTTCCAAAACAAAAATAAGAATTATAGTTAAAAGTAGAAATGGGATTTAAATGAGGGTTGAGTTAGTGCTGAAGATAATAACACAACACAATTGATCTATCTATCTATCTATCTATCTATCTATCTATCTATCTATCTATCTATCTATCTATCTATCTATCTATCTATCTATCTATCTATCTATCTATCTATCTATCTATCTATCTATCTATCTATCTATCTATCTATCTATCTATCTATCTATCTATCTATCTATCTATCTATCTATCTATCTATCTATCTATCTATCTATCTATCTATCTATCTATCTATCTATCTATCTATCTATCTATCTATCTATCTATCTATCTATCTATCTATCTATCTATCTATCTATCTATCTATCTATCTATCTATCTATCTATCTATCTATCTATCTATCTATCTATCTATCTATCTATCTATCTATCTATCTATCTATCTATCTATCTATCTATCTATCTATCTATCTATCTATCTATCTATCTATCTATCTATCTATCTATCTATCTATCTGTCTGTCTGTCTGTCTGTCTGTCTGTCTGTCTGTCTGTCTGTCTCTCTTTCTGTCTGTCTGTCTGTCTGTGTCTGTATCTGTGTCTGTCTGTCTGTCTATCTACCTATATACCTAGCTACCTACATACCAACCTACATGCCTACCTACCTACATACCCAGCTATATAACTACCTACCTACCTACTTTATATGACCATCTATCTATCTATCTATCTATCTATCTATCTATCTATCTATCTATCTATCTATCTATCTATCTATCTATCTATCTATCTATCTATCTATCTATCTATCTATCTATCTATCTATCTATCATCTATCTATCTTTCTATCTATCTATCATCTATCTATCTATCTATCTATCTATCTATCTTTATATCTATCTATATATATATATATATATTTATCCATTCACCCATCCATACATCCATTAATCCATCCATATATCTCCCTGTCTATTGATGCATCTATATATCCACCTACCTACCTACCTACCTTTCTGCCTGCCTGCCTGCGGGCCTGTCTGTCTGCCTGCCTGTCTGTCTGTCTATGTATCTGTATGTCTAGTACTTCCTTTCTTAAACCGTATTCTGAATCGGCAAGTGGTTTTTGAGTGGGATCTTCGCCTAGCGTACCGGAGGCCGTGGTTTTAACCCTACACGAATCATTAAATAATATTTTTTATATTATTATAATTTAAAAAAGAAGGATTTCTAAATTCCAAAATAATTTTAAAAAAAGATAAAATAAACAGACAACATTTATAACGCATTTATTTCAAAATAATAGCAGAGACATGGTCTACCTAGACGCATCAGGAGATGCGGCTAAACAGCTATCACTTGAGGTGCCCGCGTAGAATTATGAGGGTTTGGTGGCAAGAGAAGATCATCAACACGGAGGTGTAGGAGAGACCTGGCCCTGTCACGATCGTTTTCATGCTTATCTTCTATGACCCCAACGGCTGGGACACACCTCGGAGGATTGGTGATGGCAGACCACCAAAAGATCTACTCTATGGGGAATTACAGTTGGGAAATAGGCTTTGGAGGCCAGCCACTACTTCGGTACAAAGATGTATGCAAGCGGAGTATCCATGATGCGGACATGGGGTTGGAATCATATGAACAGGACGCCTTTGGTCGTCTTACATGGACGGGCAAGATTAAGCATGAAATACAGACATAGGAGATACTGATTGCGGATAAGCTAAGGGCTCAGCGTTTTTCTTAAGACATACCACACCATGCGATTCCGCAAACGGTCCTGACTTTACTTGCACATACTGTGAAAGACGCTTCTTTTCCTGGATTGGGCTTACGATTAACATTGGTTATCGCCATTGACTGTAGTTAAATCCCCTTTTCAGAGCACAATTACTAACGCCATACAACTTGGAAATAAACGAGTATCTTTTCATTTTTATTTAATTTACTCTGTCTTGAAATGCATTCAGAAAAAGAGATAGTTGTCATCAGACTCCTATTGTCTTCATTTCTCATGTTATCTCTTCTGGTGACGCAGTTAACTTCGTTTAACATTTAATTTTATACGCTGTACATTTTTCTTTCCTGTGTTTCAGACAAGGATAGTGTATGACACTAGCAAAACTGCGATGGGAGATTCCCCTTTAAGTTCCTCTGATGTTTCATTGTGATATTATACTGCTACCCGGCTTGCTAGGCTAGTCACATCATCGCCAGTGTTCCCGCCAGCGACTGTTTTTGGGGAAACCCTTACTTCGACATTCTACCACCTGCTACGTTGTGAACGTGGGATTACCTTCTTCTTCTTCTTCTTCTTCTTCTTCTTCTTCTTCTTCTTCTTCTTCTCCTACTACTACTTCCACTTCTTCTTCTTCGTCTTCTGTTTCGATCAACTGATGCTATGCTTCCAGCCATGTGAGGTTCACGAAAGAGACTGTGCGTGTCTCGCATGGTCGCTCCTCCGGGACATACTTTCTCTCTTGTTCAAGTGGGGCAGTCCTACAGGATATTTTCTGGTGTGTGTTTGAGTGCTCCCCAATCACACCTGGCTGTGTCTCTAAGACCCATTCTACGGAGGTGCGCAATGTCCCATTCTCAGTCTGAAGATCCTTGTCGGCCCATCTCGACCAAGTTTATATATGCTGTAATTTTATGGCTTGTATTCTTTGAGCTGGCCTCTCAATTCTAATGGATCGTTTGATGAGTGTCTTTGCTTCTCTATTCCTATGCGAATATGCATGCCACCACTTCCTGGTTTAGCGAACTCATCTGCCTTCTCGTTTCCAATGATTCCACAATGGCCCGGAGTCCATTTTAAAACTAGATATGTTTTGTTGTTAGAACAACCTGATGTTATTTTTATTTCGTATGAGAGCCTATATTGTTTGGGCTTGAGATGGCTTTGTGTACGTTCCTGTAGTCTGTTAGAATTGGTGATGTATTTTACGACGCTCAACCCCTTACTTACGAAACATGACAGAAAATACAACGATCCTCAACAAACCTGTAGTTCTTTTTTAGAAGATTGTTCACACAACATCTTGCGTCTATCTCTCTCTGGATAAGATGAAGGTTGCCACATTGCCTTTGGTGAAAAGGTATACGAGATTGCGGTGTACATGTCTCGCTTTTTGTGTATGATGAAGTGAACAGTATCCTTTCCCATTGATTATCTTTAATAACTAAAGACCAGGTGACAGTTTGCAGGTAGGTAAACGTGAGTGCCTAAGATGTTGCTGTCGCTAGGCCCAGTGGTCCTTTCTTTGGTGGCAGGTTAGAGTGGCTTACTTCACATCCCGAGACGTACTGTAAAGGCTATGCCAGGGTCTTTCTAGCTCTTGTCAAATGCATGGTTCCTCAGCTAGCAACTATGTTGGTCACAGTGACGATTTCTACCTCGTTAGCCAGACTGCCATGAAACAGGCGGTTTCCAGGGAGAACGGTTTGTAAGTTGATGTCTTGATCAGAATTTTTCACCTTGCCCTGATTAAGAAAGTCTGATCAAAATGTTTTGCCTGACTATACGTTAGCCCCTAATGCCTATATAGTAGAGCAGTCAGAAAGATTGGCTTTTTATTAGGGACCGGGCTCAAACCATTGGTTTGCTGAGCAAGATGCTGAGCAGCGCATGAGCTGCAGTGGTCAGCGACCCATAGCTGACTGCTAGCGTCAGGGCCAGCGAACGAGAGCTGCAAAGACCCTTCTACACCTCCACGCGGTGATCCTGGATAACAGGCTGCACCAGTGCAGACTGGCTAATGAGAATTGATCGAAGAGGGAATGCTAACCCGATACTCAAAAAAATTATTGCTGAAATCGGATGTGTTGGACCAAAAGATGCAAATATCGCAGCCAAGCTGTAAACTACGACACATCGCATTCCCTTCTCGGGACTACATTCTGCTACTTAAGCCCTTTCATGATTTGGTAGCGGGAGAACGAACAAACCCAAGCCAAGCCAAACCATTGGTTGTGGCAAGCTCCGATCTTCCCACATTTATAAGGATACATGTCCCTACATTTAGAGGAGGCAGCGACGAAAGGAACTAAGTATGTGACGTAGATCAAAGCAAAGTCAAGCACAATTAACCATCTAATACTTCAGCATCAACTTCAGCTTCTGTTGTTAAATTATCCTAGTATTTACATGAATCACGTCGACACCGAGATTTAAACCTGCACACAATGACATACAGGCACGAACTTTAACCACTCTGCTGTTTAGACTTTCCTTCCAGTCCCAATCGCTATTTTAATTATTTATAAAAAAATTTCAACTAATCCCGAAGTAAAGTCCTATATTATGCTCTTGTAAAGACAATACTGAAAGCTACGCCTGTATTCGTTTGGCCTGAGGGATAAGATTAGCATAAGTTACGCAAGTAATCCGAGGAATTAAACATGTTAAAGCCTTGGAGATTCATTGTGTTGCTCATTGTGTTGTGTTACTCATAATGTATCAAACGTAGAGAGGTATTATGTATAGCAGTGGTTCTTAGACACCAGAAACTGGAATCTCTTGAGAAAGTGAGATCGAGGGATGGAATCTCTTGAGAAAGTGAGATCAGGATATGTAATCTCTTGAGAAAGTGAGATGATGAGCTGAATCTCTTGAGAAAGTGAAATTCGGGGCTGTAATCTCTTGAGAAAGTGAAATCAGGGGCTGGAAGCGCTTGAGAAAGGAACGCCAGCTCACTGAGATGTCAGATCAGATTAGAAAGGTAGCCGGCGCCGCATCGAAGGTAGAAGGAAATCGACCTCCAGCTTTGTGAGTCTTGTGGTTTAAAAGTGTAACCAGAAAGGCTTTTCCTCGGATATCTGGATTTTATTCTTCATCTTATAAAGAAAGTAAATTCGCTAGCTACAGCGATCAAAAAGACACAAATTTTACTGCATCCGGAAATCATTTATGACACATCAAAGAAAAAACAAGGTAATGTAATACCTTCTTACTTCCCCTGTCAGGGCATTACGTAACCAGGTCAGAGTTCACGTTTATAATGAATTGCCATGTCGCTCTTCCTCAACATCTCGTCCATATTGCATGTTTCCGGAAGGTTTGAGCAGATCCTGAGGTGGTCTGGGCTATGTGTTGTTCAACAGTCGCATGTCTTCATCCCTGTATTCCTATTTCTTTAAGTTATAACTGCTTGTTGATAAACGTGTTCGGAGTCTATTTGATATTTTAAAATAGGAACAATATTACACGATGCACGAGAGAGACGAAAGACAAACACATACCACGACACTGGGCTACAACCTGGTAGCAAGTGAGACGACACTGGGCTACAACCAGGTAGCAAGTGAGACGACACTGGGCTACAATCAGGTAGCAAGTGGGACGACACTAGGCTACAACCGGGTAACAAGTGTGACGACAAAGGAAGAAGAAGATAAAAATGATACCCCTCTCTAGATGATACTTCCCCCCTAACTCAGGACCCGGGCGTCCCTTGGCAATGACCTTTTAGTAGGACCAAATTATCACCGAAGAAGAAATACATACGCTGTTGTTGTTGTTGTTGTTGGTGTTGTTGTTGCTGTTGTTGTTGTTGTTGGTGTTGTTGTTGCTGTTGTTTCGAATGCTCACAATGAGTAGGTTACTGTTTCCACCTTCGAAAGAACGTTAAGTGGCAGGCTGCAGTAGCCTTTCTCACATCCCGAGCGTGCTGATGAAGGTGGACCGGAGGTTGTTGTTATATGCTTGGATTCAACTGCATGTCGCTCATAACTACGGGGATCATTCGATCCTTCACCTTGTTAGTCAGGCTGCCATGAAAACAGCACGTTTCCATGGAGAGCTATGAGAAGTCCAAGGTGATGGTATTGGCCAGTATGTTTTGACTGACCCTGATTAACATGTCTGATCAGTATGTTTTGGCTGACCCTGACTAACATGTCTGATCAATATATTTTGCCTGACCCTGACTAACATGTCTGATTAGTATATTTTGCCTGACCCTGACTAACATGTCTGATCAGTATATTTTGCCTGAACCTGACTTATATGTCTGATCAGTATATTTTTTCTGGCCCTGACTTATATGTCTGACCAGTATATTTGTTCCGGCCCTGACTTATATGTCTGACCAATATATTTTTTCTGTCCCTACTATGTCTTATCAGTATATTTTGCCCGACCAGACGTTAGTCTTCCTCTCCCACTACATAAGTAAATGCTGGATTCAAATCAGCGAGCTAAGATAACTATCAGCATCAACACCCTGCGACAGGAATGACAATCATGCTTTCCAGAGTGCGGTGACAATCGCCCTTAACATATCATCATCATGTAGCATGTCCTTTGTAGAACGTCGCTCCCATCACAGTCTGTCTGAAAGAAACTCGTTCCCTTGCCGAAACACCAGCTTCCGCCACTGTCATACTCAGGCATTCTTGGATATCTTGGTGCCATCGTCTTCTTGGTCTACCCCTTCCTCTTTTGCCTGGCACAATACCTTCCATCACCATCCTCTCAAGACCGTTGTGTCTTTTGATGTGACCAAATTACTTGCCTTTTCTAGCCAAAATTGAATTGATAAACCAGTTCTATTCTATGCTCAACTCTTGCCGAATGTCTGCATTTGTTTTTTTCTCTGTCCGTGGTATTCTGAGGATCTTTCTGTAACATTTTGACTCAAAGGATTCGATTCTTTGTCTAGAAATGTTGTAATCGTCCATGATTCACATCCATAAGCTGCCACAGGAAAAACACAGGCTCTCAAGACGTGTACTTTTATCATTTTGGTGGTGCCCTGCCATAATTTCTTCAGGCTGTTCAGTATCTGCATTGCCATGGCTAGTCTTCTTCTGATTTCTTTCGAGCAGTCGCCATTTGTGTCAATTCTGGAGCCCATATATTCAAAATGTGTGACCTGATCTATTTCCTCACCACCCACTGTAAATTTATGTTGACATTGTGTTTTGTCGGTGGTCGTTATCTTTGTTTTATTTATGTTTATGAACAGGTTTGGATCTTTACTATGTCCGTTAACGGCTGAAAGTAGCTGCTCTAGCCCTTCTGCACTTCTTAATAGTATCACTGTGTCATCTGCGTATCGTAACTCTGGAAATCTCGTACCCCCAATCGTAAATGGGTCGAAACTTTCAATGTTCTCATCTTCTCGCACATTTCTCATTATACATTCCGCATATATGTTGTACAGATAAAGTGAGAGTATACATCCCTGTCGGACTCCCTTTTGTACTGCAAACCAATCTCATGTTTGCCCAGATACTCGGACAGCGGCTTGTTGATCTTGGTATATTGTTTCAATGAGATTGACAATGTGCAAAGGAAACCCCATTTCCTTCATGATTCTCCGCAGATTTTGATGTTTTACCGTGTCGAAGGCCTTAGTGTAATCAATGTACTTAACATAGAGCATTTATCAAATAAAGAGCTTTTTTGTCACAAGTTATGGAACCTTTGAGAGAATGATAGTCCCCGATAAGCGCCCATGTCTAAAACGTATGCCACAGTATTTATGACGTGGCGCATTAAGAGATCTTAGTATGTCTGTAAAATAGACTGCATCATCTACCACGACAGTTACAGGTTTTAACTTTCAGCAACAATACACTCATTGCTTTTTAACGTGTTTGTTTTTTGTGTGTGTTTTTTGTTCTTTTTTTCATTGTTCTTTCTTCTTGAATCGTTGGTTTTTTTTCTTTTTCGTCGATCGTTCTGAAACTCCCGCTACCAAGCCCTGAAAAGGGCATTGCAAGTAGCAGGATAGAGTCAGAGAAACGGAATACGTTGTGTTGTAGTTTACAGCTTGACTGCGATATTTTTACCTTTCGGTCTAACACATCCGACTTCAGCATTGAACTTTTGGGTACCGGGTAAGCTTTCTCTCTTCGTTTTCTTCTCCTGAGCTCTGTTGCAGTTTGTTATCCTGAATCACAATGTGTAGGTAGAGAAGGGTCTTTGCAGCTTTAGGTCGCTGGCCTAAATACTGTTAGTCCAGCCTTGGATCATTGCAGTGTAATGCACTGCTCAGCATCTTGATCTGGTCTCGTTATTTTGAGCAGATTTTACGAGTTCGTGAGAAGTCATTTGTACTCGAGTCTCATAGCCGGAGAGGTAAAGATTGTAAAACATGGCACTGCCTAACCTTTCTTTTTTCCTAGGAAAATTGTCAGCCATTGGCTGAACATGCTGCAGTGAATGAGCTGACAGCAGCCGGCGACTCATAGCTGGCTTCTTGCATCGGGGTCGGCAAACTACAGATAACCAAAACCATGTTCCGCTTCTACGTGACCGTCACAGAAACAGGCGGCACTGTTGTAATCTGGTTAAGAGATAGGCACCGAAGAGGGAAGGAAAACCCGTACTCAAATAAGACATGCTAAAATCGTATGTGTCGGATCGAAAAGCGCTGTAAACTATGACATAACGTCCCACCATCCTTTTCAGGATGACCTTTTTAAATTTTTTAAGAAAAAGAATAGATTATAAACCTAGACAGCACATTGTGTGGCAACTGTACAGGTATCTGCATTTATTCCTCAGCTATGTAAATTCTCTCGATAAGCATTAACAATTGACTTAAGTTCGGCTCTCATCAGAAAATAACAGTTATCTGCTTGTTTTCCTCATCAGTAAGTGTCCTGTTTATTCTCTATAGAAACAAGTAGGTGGGTGGACAGGAACCTTGCCTTCCTGTCAGCATATTACAGGTTTGAGCCTCGGTAAATGCCCATACTTTGTTATATCGAGAGGGAAATAAACAGCTATTTGTGAATGCCGCAATTACCTTTATAAAAAAGAAAGGCATTCCTGACCACCACAGATTATGGAGACAACAAAGCCGCAATAATAGTATATGTAAAAGTATAGTTATTTTTATTGTATTATCTAGTTCAATTCAGTTGTTCACTTGTGTCACTGAGCTCCGGTGGGAGCATAAGTTCTCGTTCTTGGGTCAAGTGTGTTGCGTCGATTGTTTTAAGTCCGTGACCTTGAAGAATCGTTCTTAAGTAGTCTATCCATCTACCACAGAGTCTACCTCATGCCCTGTAGCTGGAACCTATTGTGTTATAAATGTACAGATCAATCAATCAAAAAACGCTTAACCCGTTTGGGCCGTAATGACGCCCATTGTGGAAACATCAACACACAAAGTATTCCATAATTCTATATTCTCAATCCTAAGAAAGAGTGGGGCAAAATTATGAAATATCCATTCTTTGATGCTATCAATCAATGACTTTCTTTGTCCTTCTCGCGTCTTTCGCATTCAACTGACCCCTGCAATATTACTTTTGAGATGGGATCCATGACTCGTTACATGCCCAAACCATGTCAGTTTTCAACGTTTTACTCCTGACAGAAGTAGTTTCTGTTGACTTCTCTGAGAATTTATTTTATCTCTCACCTAATAATTTCTTGTATGTTCTTTAACAGTCCTGATTTTTCTTGTACATATTGTAAAATATGCTTCTCTGCTCGGATTGGTCTTAGGAATCACAATCGGTATCATCATAGACTAAAATTACATCCCTTTTTTTTCAAAGCACAACTTACTATCGTCTCACAAGAAGGAAGAAATCCCATGGTGCTCTTTATAAGTGTATAATAGACCAGGTAGCATTAGTATACAGACTC
The DNA here is from genome assembly GCA_036924085.1 of Ariolimax columbianus. Lineage (NCBI taxonomy): Eukaryota > Metazoa > Mollusca > Gastropoda > Stylommatophora > Arionidae > Ariolimax > Ariolimax columbianus. Next base: position 47,142,496 of record JAVGWX010000007.1, read on the forward strand.
TGCAGAGTCTTCTAAATCAGTATAAATACGTCAAGTTATTCTCGTGAGACGGCACGCAAATATATTTTCTGTCTTGAAACATTATGGCTAGTTGCTGCCATCCTTTTAATGTCTTCGTTTTTTATTATATCTTTTCTTGGTAACACTGATGACTTTTCTAATACATTTCTGATCAGTATGTTTCAACTGACATGTCTGATCAGTATTCGTCACTTGACCCTGACTAACATAGTCTGATCATTATGTTTCACCTGACCCTGACTAAAGTAGTCTGATCATTATGTTTCACCTGACCCTGACTAAAGTAGTCTGATCAGTATGTTTCACCTGACCCTGACTAAAGTAGTCTGATCAGTATGTTTTTCCTGACCAGTATCCTCTCACCATGCGTTATATAAGAGACCAGAATCAAATGGCAACCTTTACAACAATAAGACAATCAGGACTTCTACTGGTCAAGAAGGGAGTGGAATCACACATTAAACAAGAAAAATGCAACAAAACATAACCAAAGGACATGTTGTTGATTACTTAACGTGCGTCCCCATACGAAAACACAATCCTGGATAAATAAAACGACCGCTATCTACATAGGAAATGGCTGGTTAACCTAAACTCATAACGTCTCTCTTTCTTTACGACAATACACCTTCGCCTCTTGGAAGTCCGTAGTTCAAATCCACATTGCTTTCTTCTGTTTCAATGTTATTTATATTGTCTAGTGTACACATTTTTAGAAAATCAATAAATCAATCAATCAATCAAAATCGATCAACCGACTTTCATGCGACCATTTCTAGCTCCTCTGCAGTTTTACCTGTCTATTTTAAGGTTCGTCTCAATTGCCAATTTCCGTGGATGTTTAGGTCTACCCTCCTTCTCTTGCCCCGAAGATGTCAGAACATGGACTTTCTTGTAATGTTATTAGGTGATTTCCGTAATGTGTATCATAGCCATTACCATGGCATTCTCTTACGTCTACTACTACTGGCATCTGTCCGGTTCCTTCTCATTTTCATGTAAGTGATTTTATCATAATGTTATTCCATTTATTCGGCGCAAACTCTTTTGTTGAAAGCTTGAACCTTTTTAGCTGTGCTTTTCTTTGCCCCTCGTGTTACAGAGCCATACAATAGGGCTAAATTGACTTTGGAGTTCACAAACTGTATTTATTGTGGATGATTTTATTTTTTTAATATTTAAACAATTTCCCTAAAGTAATAAAACCCCCTCTCACCTTTTGTATTTATAATCTGATATATCTACCAGTACCTCCAACCTTTATTGCTACCACTTTATATGAATAATTTTACTTCCTGTTGTACCATGTATTCCAGTTGCGTCGGGTTATCGTTACGTGCTTTTTTATTCTCATAATTTGTGTGTGTTTTACTGTGTGTCCTCAGACCGAGTGAACCGTAGGGATCTTCGTGTATGACAAGGACAAGAATAGCACCACTACCACACAGATACCATGTCGTAAGAGGCGACTAACTGTGTAGCATGCACAACCCCGGCATGGTTAGGTGGTTTGTTAAGAGCAGTGTAGATGGCGCGCAACAGGCTGCGGATCTACTTTCCTCTAGTGTTTTAGTCTTTTAATATGGACTCACACATCGATTAACCACCCTCCACGGCACCTATCCCAACACAACGGAATAATAAGCTGCTCGAGTCTAGCACGCTAAGCAGGAAATTCTCCTCCTGACTACATCCCGCTCACGCCAGAGCGGGGACATACACAGTGACGCTTGCTCTACACAACGACAGAACACAGCATTTCTTAATGAGTAGCTGATCTTATAACTGTACAACAAACTAAGCAAAAACTGCTTCCCAATCCAACAAAATGGCCATTGTTTGTGCAGAGCGTGTCTCGATAAAGCAAGACTCAATTCTACAGCAACAACACACATCTACATCTGGCAACGACACTAGTTTATTCCTTTTGTCAAATCTTTTGATGGTGGCTATTATTGTGGACAGACCACTGCTAATGGTTTACGTATTCACTTTCTATCTCTCACAATTATTCTTTCCTTCTCTCTCTTTCTCTCACTTTTTCCTTCTCCCCCCCCCCCCTCTCTCTCTCTCTCTCTCTCTCTCTCTCTCTCTCTCTCTGTCATTGGTCTTAAAGGGCAAAAAACGGCGCATAAGGCAGAACTCAACATTGTCCTGTTCGATAAGTCCGTTGCATGTAGGTAGTTCTTGCTTGTTCCCTAGTCACATGGCTACACCCTCACTTATGATAGTTCTCAATAGAGTCTTTCTGGGTCTACCCCGCTTTCTTTTGCCGCTCGGTTTCCACACAATCACCTGTATATGAAGCCTGTTATTGTTCTTCCTGAGCCCATGCCCGGTGTATGACCAACGTTTCTTCCTGATGACATCACAAACATAATTTTGGTTGGAATGTAGTCGTTTTTGCTCATTAGTCGTGATTTTTTGTTATCCAATACCCAATAAACTTCTAAAATATATATTGTCAAATGCATTCAACTTATTTTCAAGCGTCTTTGTTATTTTCTAGCTTCCACAACCATATCTTGAGGTCTGAAATGACATTAACGTTAAGTAACCTGAGTGAAATGTTTACTCAGTGATTTGGATTTTCAAATATTTACATATGCATAAACATGGAATGTGGAATACGAGATGTCTTACAGCAAACAACACACTTCTTGTGTATGTAGGTTTACTCCTAATATAACTCCCCATTCGGGGCGTGGTTGAATGACAAAAGACGGAAAACGTTATCAGTTTCTAGATGAAAAAGAACATGGATATGATGTTGAAGTGAAACACCCACTACAGCTTACACAACATACATAAATAACAGAAGAACACCCAACAAAAAATGCAACAATGCGACGTAAACAAGCACTTTATCAATGGACGTAGAGAAATATCAGGGCTTCTCAAACGATGGGTAGCGACCCCGGGGGTTGCGTAAATATTGTTAGGGGTTGCCGTAACATTTGAAAAACATTTCATAAATAGTTAGGTAACTAATCATTTTCTTTATTTTCGATAAATGTGGCAACATTGCTTTTTGTAGCTTTTGGTCAAACAGTTGTCTCAATATTTCCGCAAACATTTCAAAAGAGTTGGAATATCAGCCGCCTATGGGGTCTTCGATCTAGAAGGCTCCTATCAGGAAGTCAAGACTGAAGCTCTTCGTGTACTCTTGCAATTGTTGTTGCTATAGTTACTTGTTTTGTACATGCTGATGTTTCTTGACTCGGGTACATCCAACTCTGTTGTTGTCCATTATGATATGTACATGCTGCAATGGTTCAGTGCTGTCCCTTCTTCACCAGTAAACGTTCTCATTTATAATTATATCTAAAGTTTCACAGACATGGCTTTTTCCACAAATCTCCCTGCTAACTTACTTTCCGTGTCCTGGGCTCCACTTCAGATGTCATGTTTTCAATGTTCGACTAGTCAAAAGATTTGGACAGATCGTCATGCGGTCTGGGTCTTGTGTTAAAGAGTCCGGCGACGTTGATTGAAATCAACAGGAGAGATGTTTTATAGTCCATGAATCTTTGTTTGC